>JASANE010008769.1:0-13845 GCA_030248225.1 Trileptium ribeirensis
AGTCACAGGCCGGTAGAGCCGCCGGATGAGACGGAATCATGCTGTTGTGTAACATCGAATTGCACAACATCCAATGGTCAAAAACCGTCAAACGATCGTAAACCGGAGACCCAAAACCGCATTACCTAGCGACTGGGCGGCACTGCCATCTTGATGACATTCCATAGAGAAGGGGACATATCCCTGTGTTGTAATTATAGGGGTATTTCACTATTACCCAACCTCTTAAAATGGTACAGTGGTGCCTTTTCAACAAATTTAGGCTACCGACCCCTTAACACGACGAAACAATGCGGCTTTCGGCCAGGTCGCAGTACGATTCACCAGATCTTCAATCTTCGATTGCTTTTGGAACAGCGACCCAAATTCCAACAACCAAGCGCAGTTGTCTTCGTTGACTTCAAGACAACATTTGACTCAATTGACAGATATCCTTTGTGTAACGTAATGTAGGCCGACTGTCTGTCGGTCTATTATCTCTATTATCTGAAAACTGCTCTCTATTATTAAATGCTTTTTTCTAACCATCTCTCTTTGTGTTGTCATATTGTAAAGCAACGTAGGGCCGTTCAAATCAAGTCACACGTTACACAGTAGCTATCCGCCCATTTTATTCAACTATACCGTAGACTTGTACATGCGGTCATCGCTCGAACCGAACGACGGTGGTAGAGTTAACAGCAAAGGTGACAGATTCACCGACGTTGCCTACACTGACGAGATAGCTATCGTCACAAAAATAATCCATACTCTTCAATAAATGCTAGAACAGGTTTATGCAGCAGTTGTCCGCCGAGGGCTTATAATCAGTGATTTTGCCGAACCGGGTTATGCCGAGGATTCGTCGCCGGCAGAAGTTTTTAAAGATATCCAAATACGAAGCGTTGCCTTATTTAACTGGCCAAGTTTCACTATCATACAACAGGACTGGATGTACGGCTGCGCTGTAGACAGCTCGTTTGATGTCAAGTAAGATATTATTTAACTGCCATAAGCTGCGAATGCCACGGCAAGCTGTTCTCGCTTTTGCTATTCTGCGGTCGATTTCACTGTCGGACGAACTCGATCCGCAGAATTTGCTACCTAGGTAGCAAAATTGGTTAACTTATTCCAGGGAAGCTAAGCTAACCCTAGCGTTACCGCTGTGGGGTTGTCAATGCAACAGCTCTTAATATTTGTTTTTGTTTCACTGATTACAAGCCATAGGTCAGCACTGGCTGCGCGAACACTGGCATTTGTTGAAGGTTATCGATTGTTTCGGCGACGATAACTATGTCGTCGGCGCAGGCAACGTGGGTGAATTCTTCTTCTTCACTGTTAATGTCATCAGTCGGTTCGAGTTATGACCGCATGACCCAGTATACGGCATAGTTGAAAACAATTGGAAATAGATTGTAGCCCTGTCTTATGCTTGACTTAATTTCGAAGGGCTCCGATATTTTGTTGTTCAATCTGACAACTTTATAAGATGGTTTTTTGAAAACGGCGTTGATAATAGAGACCCGTTTCCGTGGAATACTGTCGGCCTCCATTAACTTCTACAAAGAGCATCTGTGAATTGAGTCAAATGCCGCCTTCAAGTCAACGAAGACAACTGCTGTTGGTTGTCAGAATTCGTGTCGCTGTTCCCAAAGCAATCAAAGATTGAAGATCTGGTCGATCGTACTGAAAACTATATTGTTCGTCACGTGTTAAGGTGTGACGGGCACCCTTGAATCTGTTGGCGACGACCGCCTCAGCACTAATAGTGAAATTCCCCTATAATTACTACATAAGGACTTGTCTCCGTTACGGAGCGGGCGCAATATGGGTGGTTCGCCAGTTGCTTAGCATGGTTTCAGTTATCCATTTTTTCGACAGCAATCGTTGAAGGCTTTCGATCATTGGGATGTTGTGCGACTTGTACAGTTCAGCAGAGATTCCGTCTTCACCAGCCGCTCTGCTGTTCCAGACGCGTTTTAATCGGTTTTTGGTTAAATTAAAATGCGGTGGTTTGCTGTGCATCACAGTGGACCTTATAGAAACCTTTTCAAGATTGTATGATCATCATTCAGGTGGTTCAGCACGGTTGAGAAACTGATTCAAGTGCCCTAGCCACGGATGTAACTGCTCCTTGTCCGTTGAAAATGGCTTTTCGTTGGCTCTGTTTATCCGGTTCGCAGAATTTTGAAATTTCTTTCTAAGACGGATAGAACTTTTCTTAGTCCTCAGCAATGGAAGCGTGATTTAGTTCAGCTTCGATTTCAGTCAGGTAGGTATCATTGTGCTTTTTGAGATGTTGTTGCAGCTTATTTCTGAGTATGGGTTATAGTACGTAGGTATGCCCTTGACTTGATTCGCTAAGTTCCACGCAGCTACTGAGTCCTCACTCACACAGTGGACGCAATTCTTGGGTTTCGTTTTGAGAAGTAGGTATACCTTTTCACGGTGTTACCGACATTGGTACTGAAGTAGTCGTAATGCTCTTAGAGAGGAATAGAAGCTGACTGTCTTGCAGCGTTGAGAAGCACTATGATAGGGCGGGCGGTGTTGACGTTATTTGCTGTCGCCTTGTTCTAGCAGCATTGGGAAATCGTGAGGGCGCTGTGCCCGGTCATGATGTGCTCGGTCTAGGCGACATTTTAGTTTCACAACTATCATTGGGTGGTCGCCAGGCAATGAGCTTCCCCAGAAAGAGCGGCAGTCCTTGACGGAAGATAACCACCGTTAATTCAGCAGGATGTGATCAATTTGGTAGTATTTACCATCAGGTGACCGCCATGTTTGTAGGTGCCGCATTTTATATTTGAAGTTGGTGTTGGTTAGGAATAGTTTCAAATACTGGGCAGCCGATAGCAGTCGCATCTCATTGTCTGTACTATCCCGGAGCCGGCTTTGAGGCCCTTGTATTTTACCTTTCGCGTTCCTATTTTCTACACGGCTTATATTGTCATTTTATACAAAAAGAAGCGTGACAGCGGCTAACCCTGACCAAGGCTTTGATGTAGCCATTGACTCCGACTTTAGATGGGGCACGCATTCCTGTCCTTTGCTAAGCGTTATCGTTAATAAGATTGCCACCACCAACAGATCCTGAGACGAGTACTCTGGACAAGGTGCTCTGAACGGTTCCAGAGCATGGACAAAACCTAGATCCATATATAATTGTATTTTGTAGCAAACCTAATGGTCTCTAGCTGTGCATTTTACTACTTTTAGCTATGTCCACGGTACAGGAGTGACGCTGGCAGTCCAAACAAATTTCAATTCGTTTTTAAGTTATAACTCGTGACGGACTATATAACGACAGTTATTATTGCACAGACAGGCTTCATTGTCTCGTATTCAGCTTTTGCTTTTTCGGTTTTTCAAAAAAAAATTAGTCGAAATCCAATTTTCACGATAGCTGTGATTTCGGAGATCGAAGCCTCTCCATGCCAAAAATGCGTATCTATTTAACGGGAAGGTTTTCCCAATCAGCGTCATTTGTTGGGTCTTGTCACAAATTTGTGGGCTAATTAGTTTCTTCATCTTGCATTACATATAATAGTTCAACCACACGCGTTAAATATTTTATTTTATCACTTACCGGACAGTTGTCAGTATATACATTGCCATGATTTAAACAGCTATAAACGACACATGCAATATAAAAGACTGTTAAAAGCCTGAATTTAAACACGTTCCAAAATTGCAGGTACTCAGTAACTGATAGGATCGGGGAAACGCAGTACAAATTGCTCAAAACACAGGCGTGATATACCTATATAATGATACAACGTGTGTAAATGAACGATTACGTTGCTGACTTCCTATGCAAATAAATGAGATTATTATTCTAGTCTACAATAAAACATAAACCAAGCCATAAAATGATAAATAACAACCAAACATTTTTGCCTTGAAATCCACAAACAGCTCCTGGACCAACCCTATATCGACAGCTTTGGGCTTTACGACGTGCAATTGAATGACCTAAAATATAACATAATATGTAATAATGAAAATGATTGGAGGAATTAACGATTTATAGATAGTGTAAAGGTCCCCACTGTTGTGTACTTTTGCTCTGTCTGTACAAAATTTCATTTTTTGCGCACCCGCTCCCCTGAGTAGGTCATAATATTTGATTTTAGCTCAATGCAAAATCATAATATGGCATTATCAGTTACATGATGTTAACTACTCATTTATTAGATTTTAGGAATCTGTTCATCAATTGCAGTTACTGATGACAAACAGTGACTGCTAGGACAAATGATTAGGACGCAAAGACGAAAGAACCCGTAATTCAGGAAATAAATCTGGACCTCTTATACTAACTTTTACCGGCAAAAGTGACGACGCTTCCTTAGTACTTTCGCAGAGCAATGCACTGAATTTAAATTCAAAGCCATAAACAAGAGTTTCTTTTTCTCCACAGTTCTATTACAACATTATGATCTGTTCATTTGATTAAATACATTTTATAATTATTCTAAAACCGTCGTATAGCAATTTTAGTATTGTGAGTTGTAAATATTTACATGGAGACATTATTATTACCATCTCAATTCACCGACACCCATGTACAAATGAGGCAATGGATTATTTGGTGAAACTAAGTCCCAACAAGCGATACATTTTCCAAGAAAGTATCTGGGTCATTTTAGACATTTTACCTTTATATATGTATACTTGAGTGTACACATATATTTGAATCATTAGACATTTTTGGGCTACTGTTTGTTTCCGGTAAGATGTGACTTTGCACCGTTCAAATAACACTGGACTATATGCGCCCGAAATCCGTCAGCTCAGGGCCAGGTGCTTCTGATTGAGAGCGGGGTACTCCATGGGGTAGTTTTTGCAAATCTTAAAATTTTTTAGAAATTAGTTATATTTTCTGGAATATTTTGCGAAAATTTTGCTAAAATTGCCGAAATTGCCTACGCGACTTCGGTTCGAGCGGGAAAGTGGTGGCCCACTCTTAGGGAGGTTAGTAAGTTTCTCTATGGGCACCTATGACGATTCGTCGTGGTATCAATAGCACTTCTATTTCATATATGTATATGTGGTTATATACTTATACTGCCCATCCGATAAACATTGACGCCAGAGTGATGTTTAAGGATATGTAGCAAAGCTAGTCCTAATAAGTTTCAACAAGAACCCGTATTATGTATAATGTAGCACTCAGGACCTAGGACTCAGCTCACCACACAAGCTTAGTATGAACCTCCAAGAAATATCAAGGACACAGGACTCTCTGAGCAAAATTATTCACGGCTAAGTTAATTCAATCTTAAACACAGAAAACTAGGACATACACTCACTAAAACCTCTTATTATTGCCCGAAGGTTATTACTATGGTCAAGAATGAACAACAATTGAAATGGTGAGAGCGACCGTGAGGTCTAATAGTACTATAGGGCAAACACAGTTAAAAATTCTCACAAATCAAGGAAGGGGATAAGCGTCCTCCCAACAAAACTCTACCCTATAATATAGGAAGGGAATAACTCGTCCTTCCTCACACAAACAACTTTTAATGCTAGTGTAAATTAATTGAAGAGCTACTTACCAGCTGCGGTTTCTTCGGAGACTAACTCCCCGACTTATCTGTGCTACTGACTTATATACCCGAAATCCTTCCCCAGATCTAGATTTCCCCAGACCTACGAATTCTAGGAAAACCACCTACCTAACAAAATTTTAAAGTGCTGCCTCGATGGTATGTGGTTTTAAAATGATTTTGCAACACTCAATTTCATACAATCATGACGCCCTCGGTGAATACAAACGTATTAAATGAAACGGCAAATGAAACTGCGAACTTAAATTAATACGGCTTTTAAAAGCGACAAAAATATGTTTTCTAATTATTAAAAACCTTAGACATCACGTGTGAGTCCAATAATATATAACTGCTATACAATTCTTTACAACAAGTGCAGTTTTTCCTATAATATCAAAAGCTCTGAGTCGTTCAAACATACGCCTGACGCTATATTTTAATAAACCTTACAAACTTTAAAATACGGAAAACATAGAACGAACTAGAAAATGTTTCCGACGATGTAGTACGAAAACAATGTAATACTATTTAGAGTTTTTGGTACTTTGATATAAAATCTACGGAATAATTCTTAGTTTATAAAGTTTTAGTACTTTCTATTGATTAAATAATCCAGAAGGGCGTTACGTTATACGGTTGTTAAAAGCATAATACAGTCTGGGAGGATACAGAGCGGTAGGTATATAGGCTTAGGTTTAGTTGAAAGCTTATGATTGTAGCGAAACTCGTGCTAAGGCAATACTTCGCCTATCAGGGTTACTTCGATTAATTTTATCAAAATTAGCAACATCCGAAAGTATGAATCATAACAGTAAAATCATTCATGAAAATCAGTTAAATTTCGCTAAATGTGAAAACACATCTTCGATTGCTGATATTATTACACGTACTGCCATTGCATTAGATATCAGTTTATCCTCTATTTTAATTCTAAATCTTAAAATGTGAATCTTAAATCTTCAATGTGATTTAAAATTCTTAAATCTTAGATGTTGAACTCTGGATAATGGTTTTAAGCTTCAAAACATGTCGTGGTCCACATTGTCGTTTCCTATCAAATGCCGGCGTGCCAAACAATTTAAGATGTCTAAATATATACCACTCACGATGCTCTACGCTCATCGCGGTCATATCATGTGATACGGGTGTGCGTAGGATTTTTATAGGGGAGAAAAGATTTGCTTCAAATTTCCAGGTTTGATTCACGCCAAGAGCTAAACTTCTAAACGGTTTGGGATGGAGAGGGTTCAAGTGGGCTCGGTGGCACCCATGTATGTATATGCAACTATTTAAAATTATACGTTCTTTTATGTCAGTGCTTTGATAGTCTCAATCTAAGGTTGCAAAAGATCATTACTGAAGAATCATCATTTGCGTTTATTTTTGGAGAGGGGAATGGAAAGAAGGGTGTACCTATTCAGATTGATTTATGAGAAGGGGACACAGATACCCTCCTGCCCGGCCCCCTGTGCCCTAGTCTATAAATCCCAAGCAATAAAAAGAAGTAAGGCTAAGGCTGCGCGCACTGATCTGTCGTTTGCAATATTCTCTCGCCCCTGAAAAATCGGGTGTGCAAGCTAGTTATACTACATCAACAACAATTAGCGCTTATAAACCAACAACTTTGCCACTTCAGCTATTAGAAGCTAAGCAGTGAATAATACGACATTTCTAGTGTTGCTGATTCAGTTAAAAATAAAACTAAAATTTCAAAAAAATACACTTGTGGAGAAAAAATAAAACAATAGAACAAAAAAAATATCGTGTACAAATCTCGTAAATATTGTTTGGTGCACGCACATGTTATAAAGTTATCTGCAAACACTACACGATACCTGGTTAGACTGTCTCAATGCATAGGGCATATGAACGTTTACCTGCAGCGTATGCGTTAAGAGAAGAGAACTTGACCCTTTGGCTTGCACACTGTTCTATTACCGAGCAGAGCAAGAATAGAATGTTTAGGAGCAGTTCTGAACCTAAGATTTGGGTCAAACTGTGTCTGCTAAAGATTTTGATTCGTAAAATCCTTTCTAGACTAAATAGGGCGCTTGGAGCATTTTGCTTTAGCATTTCCATCAAAATTCGTCCTAGTTTTGAAGAGACTATGATAATTTTGGCACATTTCGACTCAGCTTATTGTTGCGATCATAAATATGTCTGATCATAAATATGTCAACGGTTATTTTTCGGTTGCTGATGGTCCGCCTGGTAGTATTATATCAGCAGCTCCTCTACTGGACAATAATGGGCAAAAAACATAATCCAGCAGCTTGCGCGAATATCTAAAGTATTTTAACATGTCTACTAATACGAACTGTGAATGATTTGTCTGATAAGACTCAAAAGTTTAATGCATCTTTACTACTAAAATAATCGCCTGTTCTTACTTCTGGTGCTGCTGCGGTGTAGATTAGTTGACATTGTTTGTTCTATGAGTTTGTTCTAATTTTAGAACAGTATTAAGATGGCTTAATCCCGTTTTCCCTGTAACTTTTGAGCGGTTGGCGCGATCAAGCTGATTTTTACACCATTCGATTTATCTCAGCGAGCCGAATCTAATAACTTCAACAAAACTAAATTTAAGTTAAAAATTTCAGAATTAAAAAGCTGAAAATTAGATTTTTTTGTCAGAAATGAACGTTGAACATCGTAGGTACGACTCAAATACGTCAATAACAATAATTTTAAAAATTTCAAAAGGTAAAGTATGTTTAAAGTACTCTGTTCTGAGCTGAGCCGATTGATATTCAATAAGACTAAGATAAAAAATAAGATTTATATTCTAAGTAATAAAAAAAAATAAAAGTAATATAAAGGGATATTTTGTCTGAAATCATTACGTCACATCGCCAATAATTCTGCAATTTCACGTTGAATTATTGAAACACTCGCTTTATAAATTGGTATTTATTTCGACAAGTTTGAACCAACTGCTGCCGATGCTAGGAATCCAAGCCTGGTTGTTTGATTTAGAGTCGTGGTAGCTCACCGTAAAACTATGGCACCCTGTTCCTCAGATCCTTACGCTTCTTACAACGAGAGCGAGTGGAAACACACGCCATGAAGCAAAGTGAGATAATGCACTTATTCGTAGAATATAATGTAATGAAGCCTGTTTCAGCTTTGTTATATCTGAGTTGAAAAGTTGGTTTTTTTACTTAGACAAGAAACAATGACGAAAATTCATTGTTCTGTTTACCTAGCTTAGTTGGCCTCACTAGAAGGTTCAGAGCAATCAATTTGATACCTACGACCAAACCAAACATCAGGACCATTAGCATCATCAACGGGTAACTAAAAATTTCTTGTTACGGTAAATTGTTAGGGTTAGGCAGGGTAAAAAATGGGCTACACACTGTTATAGATATGAAATAACCTCAATTTTCTTCTGAACAAAGTCGATACGGCTGTGTAAGGAAAATTATATTTATGGTTGACAAGACATCTAGAACGGTCCTAAAAATGTATCACCCTGTTTCATTATCATTGTACCTCGAATCCTTAATCCTTCAGTCTGAAATAAATGTCTCTAACTGAGGATGTTCTCATGTTTTGCAGCTCCCGAACTACAGCCACTGCGATGGTGAGACGCTTTGTAAAACGGACCCTCGCAAGGTAACAAGTGCTACTACACAAGGTCTTCCAGCTATATTTAATCTTGTATGTGCGAAAGCCTGTTAATATGTGCCCGCAGATATGTTTAATTTGTACAAACTAAATCATACCTCTAGGAAATAGTCCCAGGTTTCAAAATTTGCTACAGACGGGCACTGTAGTGGGTCTCTGTTTACTGCCACCGTCTTAGTAAATAATATGTGCCAACAGATATGATTAATTTACATAAACTAAATCATACCTCTAGGAAATAGTCCCAGGTTTCAAAATTTGCTACAGACGGGCACTGTAGTGAGTCTCTGTTTACTGCCACCGTCTTAGTAAATAATATGTGCCCACAGATATGATTAATTTACATAAACTAAATCATACCTCTAGGAAATAGTCTCAGGTTTCAAAATTTGCTACAGACGGGCACTGTAGTGGGTCTCTGTTTACTGCCACCGTCTTAGTAAATAATATGTGCCAACAGATATGATTAATTTACATAAACTAAATCATACCTCTAGGAAATAGTCCCAGGTTTCAAAATTTGCTACAGACGGGCACTGTAGTGGGTCTCTGTTTACTGCCACCGTCTTAGTAAATAATATGTGCCCACAGATATGATTAATTTACATAAACTAAATCATACCTCTAGGAAATAGTCTCAGGTTTCAAAATTTGCTACAGACGGGCACTCTAGTGGGTCTCTGTTTACTGCCACCGTCTTAGTAAATAATATGTACCCACAGATATGATAAATTTACATAAACTAAATCATACCTCTAGGAAATAGTCTCAGGTTTCAAAATTTGCTACAGACGGGCGCTGCAGTGGGTCTCTGTTTACTGCCACCGTCTTAGTAAATAATATGTACCCACAGATATGATAAATTTACATAAACTAAATCATACCTCTAGGAAATAGTCTCAGGTTTCAAAATTTGCTACAGACGGGCACTCTAGTGGGTCTCTGTTTACTGCCACCGTCTTAGTAAATAATATGTGCCCACAGATATGTTTAATTTACATAAACTAAATCATACCTCTAGGAAATAGTCCCAGGTTTCAAAATTTGCTACAGACGGGCACTGTAGTGGGTCTCTGTTTACTGCCACCGTCTTAGTAAATAATATGTACACACAGATATGATAAATTTACATAAACTAAATCATACCTCTAGGAAATAGTCTCAGGTTTCAAAATTTGCTACAGACGGGCGCTGCAGTGGGTCTCTGTTTACTGACACCGTCTTAGTAAATAATATGTACCCACAGATATGATAAATTTACATAAACTAAATCATACCTCTAGGAAATAGTCTCAGGTTTCAAAATTTGCTACAGACGGGCACTGTAGTGGGTCTCTGTTTACTGCCACCGTCTTAGTAAATAATATGTGCCCACAGATATGTTTAATTTACATAAACTAAATCATACCTCTAGGAAATAGTCCCAGGTTTCAAAATTTGCTACAGACGGGCACTGTAGTGGGTCTCTGTTTACTGCCACCGTCTTAGTAAATAATATGTGCCCACAGATATGATTAATTTACATAAACTAAATCATACCTCTAGAAAATAGTCTCAGGTTTCAAAATTTGCTACAGACGGGCGCTGCAGTGGGTCTCTGTTTACTGCCACCGTCTTAGTAAATAATATGTACCCACAGATATGATAAATTTACATAAACTAAATCATACCTCTAGGAAATAGTCTCAGGTTTCAAAATTTGCTACAGACGGGCACTCTAGTGGGTCTCTGTTTACTGCCACCGTCTTAGTAAATAATATGTACCCACAGATATGATAAATTTACATAAACTAAATCATACCTCTAGGAAATAGTCTCAGGTTTCAAAATTTGCTACAGACGGGCACTGTAGTGGGTCTCTGTTTACTGCCACCGTCTAAGTAAATAATATGTGCCCACAGATATGTCCACCCCCCCCCCCCCCCCCCCTTAATTTACATAAACTAAATCATACCTCTAGGAAATAGTCCCAGGTTCAAAATTTGCTACAGACGGGCACTGTAGTGGGTCTCTGTTTACTGCCACCGTCTTAGTAAATAATATGTGCCCACAGATATGATTAATTTACATAAACTAATCATACCTCTAGGAAATAGTCTCAGGTTTCAAAATTTGCTACAGACGGGCACTCTAGTGGGTCTCTGTTTACTGCCACCGTCTCAGTAAATAACTGGTATAAAGCCCACCACCACTGTATAACATAGAACCACAACCACACTTTTCCAACTTTCGCGGCATCTGAATAAACAAGGTTCAACTCGTAATTTTTGATAGTGTGGCTAATTACATATTTGTACGTGCGTTTTCAATTCGTTAGAAACAGGAATTGCAGCAGATTATGTAATATTTTTGGAGTTTAACCTGATTGTAAACTGTTCGTGGCACTAAAACGATGTAGTGATCGAAATAAATTGACAAAACACGATCTAGCATTGGTGGCACTTCTATATCTCTTTCGTGATTCAGTAAAAAACCATATTTAGTGTTTTAAGCCAAAAGCCATTTTGTAGTTGCCAACCGCGACCTGAACATTGTTGGATTTCGCACAAATTGTTAGGGTGCATTTGTTGTTATTGTTGTTAAGATCTATATGCTAAGCACCGATAGAAGCGAGATCCCAACTACTGTCGTGTCGCCATGAACATATCCAACTAATGTTTGATAAATTAAGTAGACTAAAACTGTAGTTTCTCAAAAATTTGGCCATCAAGACAGGGAACAATACATATTTACGCCTAAGGGGAAGTAATAAGTACTTGTTGACTTCCAAAGAATTTGAAATTTATTTCTGAAAAGATAGATCGTTCGGTCTGAGCTTGGCAACAGGAGATATAGAAGAAAAGGCTTTTATACCCGAATAAGTAAAACACCGCGTCAACCAGAATTACGGATGTTAAACGAAAGTTGCCAACTTTACAAGATTTATAGTTGCAAACGCTTAAAAATATGGTTTTTCACTGACAGAAGCTGAGCTAGGAATCTAAGCCTCGAAACCACAACAGTTCGCGTCGAGACAAAAACTTTGAGTTTAAACGACACAAGGCAAACTAATGACGATAGCTGTGAATTCTAGTGCCGTGGCATGATAACAAAACCACATCAATCAATGCAAATATCGCTGACAAGACAGTTTGAATTAAACCAGTATATGAAACCTTCCAAATAACGCTATCGACTAAAACAATTCGGCCAAGAACCGTTTGAGTTTTGATACCAGTCAGTCTTTATTATCACCAATGTCTCCGCATCATGTTATAGCTGGAATGTTCATAGCACACGTGTCTTTCAGTAGAAGGTAAACAACAGTTGACAGTCCTATTTTATCGTTCGTAAAAGGTATCGGAAACCGATAAAATACAAAATCGAACGTCGTCATTTTACTGTCTTCTGTGCAGGGATGCCCGCACAGGTGAGGGTACTAGAGGCCATGCCCCCCGCAACCCCTGTTCCCTTTTTAGTGTTGATGCCCTTCCCCCGTTTACAAATGCAACAATATTTGTTTCAACCTGATATCGTTAGATTACTATGTTAAATTGACCCCCACAATGAGTGGGTGTCCCTTCAGTTGAAAGTTTCTGGCTTTAGCGTTGTGATATACAGAGTATTGACTACAATTAACTTAAGTTCGAAGTGCCCCTTTAGTAGTGAAATCCACCATTATAACCATGTTCACAGCATATAATGTATTTGGTCGCTCCTAATATATTTCTGTTAAGTTTGGATGAATTGTGAGTCTAAATAAAATGTATCCCCAAAAGATAAAAAATACTGAGTGAAAGCTCATGTAAAATCCCTCCATTGTATCGGTTTGAGGAAACTCGTATGTATGACCCATGTAACCCTGAGGGGCATTACATTATATCGTTAGAAAGAAGAGCGGCTGACAGCGGGGGTTCGTTGGCGACAACCTTCCTACTTAGGCTTATATTGGCGCAAATCCAAAAAATGTGGGTGGGGGACAGTTACTGGCAAAAAGATATAATCTTTAATCACGTTCGTTTGTTACAGAGCACTAAAAATTTTATCAGTCAAAAAAGTGGGGGAACGATTACTTAAGTGTGAAAAAGTCGACGGGATTTGTCCCCGTCGTTCTCCCTATAATTGTGCTTACGGCTTTAGTGCATGTCTCATATAATGACCTAAGCTTAGGTCAAGGCTGAGGCCTTAGTATATCGAGAACAGCATGGCATGTATTACACTTTAGCCTCTCAAGGTTACCTTAGCCCTGTTTATCATGACATTTCGCCTGACCTTTAGGTTATTCGTTATTTAGAGTTAAGAGATAAATGAATGCGCCGACCATGTCATGGTCTACACGTCCTCTGACATTAGAGAATGTATGATAAAAGTTAATATGTTTGGATTAACGAAAAATAGTTGACCTGAAACATATTCGACGGCGGCGTTAATTCATGTGATAATCCACGCTGAAAGATATTTGTTTGATCATTATATTTCGATAAACCTCACTTCTTAAGCCATGTTGAACTCGTTGGTAATTAACGATGTAAAGCTAAGCGGATCCGGGCAAAGCCAAATATGGTTCATTGCTAAGTCAGACGTAGCTTTAACTCAATAGCGCTTGAAAGATGAGCGGGTCCGGGCAAAGCCAAATATGGTTCAGTGGTCAGTATTTTTCTCGCCAGTATGTAAACGCACATTAAGCCCATCCTAAAGA
>JASANE010008771.1:0-79663 GCA_030248225.1 Trileptium ribeirensis
AACTGAATTTTAGTCGCAATCGGAAGAAAACATTCAAAACTATTTACGTAACCCTTCTTAGCAAGTCTGATTACGATTACTGCAAAATGTTCCACGCCAGGAAACTGGTACTTGTTTTAAAGGTAACGAATTTTACTGTCTTTTGATATGTCATACATATGAAACACATCAAGTAGTTTTAATAGTTTTTAGTTTTTTATATTTACTAAGCGTTGCCCCGAGTCACCACGATATAGGACAAATCATTATTGTGTTCTAATGCTCTTTCTCATAAACTATGAGCTTGGCGACACGGATTCCTGAAATGAATGTTTTGAAGTTTTGACTTTGAGATATTGAAAACTTCAATGTACAAACAATGTTGTTCTGTTTCAATGAGTTGTGGGTTTAGTGAATTGCGTATGTACTTATAAGGCTAGTTCACATGATTGCATCATTGAACGTTTTCTTTATTTTATATATTCTTGTATTCTGTCAATTGTATAGATGTGTTAAAAATTATAGATGTAATTGAATTCTGAGTACTGGGTGAAATGAGCGCATCGATGTATTCTTACTAGACGTGATAGTGGTGAAATTTGACACTGTCCGTTATCATGTTTTTAGGGTGACACGATAACTAAAATTTTGGTTATCATTATTTCCAGTGCAGATTTTGGTCAAAACAGGTTTTTCCATGGGCCCATAGGATCCAAAATTCACGAAATGGTTAACAAGTTGGTAACCGATATATATATAGGCGTGTTTTATTCTTATTTTGCAGAGCAATTCAACCTCTATGTACTTGAATGTAGGGTGCACAATAATCGGATATATCATCTCAATTACACAAGCAAGAATGAGCGATATTCGGCGGCTTAAGTTGCTGTAAATTACATATTCAACTCTCAGAGTCCATCATCATTAGAGATAAGACAAGCTGCTACTTTTATTATTACGTGGTTACTTTATTCTTGTTATAAATAGTTTAGCAACGTACTGATATTGTTTCATGACATGGCTATGTCATTGGCATTATTTTCATTTGGCATTAATAATTACTAAGGATGCTTATATCATTCTGTGGGATATCGTCAACGAAGCCGGTATTGTGAAACTGGCAGGCCATCGGGGACCCGTTACAAAATGTTGCTTTATGGAGCGAAGAAGTATTGCCGTATCAAGGTGCCGTGTTTTATTTAGTATAAACCGTATTACTGTTGTAGAATACGTCAGAAATGTATATTTAGGAATTTTTTCAAATATATTTTGCTCTGAGTAATGTAAATTAAGATAATTTAATTTACTTATGCTGGGGGCGGGCATCCGTTGGATATACAAAATGTCTAAGTTTCATTCTACTTGCAGGATAGGCACTGCTTACTGTACATGACACAGTAGTGATCTACTGAATTAATTTGATATGATAGTGACCTTAATGTTGTGATGTTCCACTCAATAGCGAATGAGTGAGTAGACGTGTATCAGGGAATAATCGGAACCGTCCATTTAAACCAGATCCGGAACCGGAACCTTGTCTTCAAAACTTATATATAGCAAAACAGATGAAAGAAGAAATGAAGGTAATGTGGGTTTGAAATGTATTAAAAATAAATTTTACATTAAACCTAAAATGTGTTGCGATGATATTATTGCCCCTCTGGGACTTTGAAGAGGCTGAGGAACGTTTAATGCTTATTTATCGATCAAGATGTCGGTTTTTTGGACTCGCAGCGGAAAAATGCAGTCCGCTGTAAAGGCTTGCGTAAACGGCGTCAAATTCAATATTCTTCTAACGCATGGAGCGTAGACTAGATAATTTCGCTCTGTCTCCAATCAGCTCCATTTTCTAGACATAAGTTTGTTACATGTTATTTCGTAGGAAACATTAAATCAAATCATTGGTTTATGTGGTTTCAAAAGACTATAAAAAGGTATACTACAATCTTCCGATTGATGGCCAGAGACACTGTTCAGGCTAGCGCTGAGCAATCAGTGCCCTCCAGTTAGATGATGATGATTTTCTGATCAGAATGCTATACATGAGGCAAACTGATAATGCTCCCACAGTTTCTGTACATACAGTTTGTTCCTAAGAAAGCATTTTCTAGCTGCTTTGCAGATATTATGTTGCGTTACTCCAGTGTAGACTGATTACAAAGTTTAAAAGCGCGCAGGGTAGTGCTTGATGCAATTAATATTAGTCAAGCCTACCGATAAGTACTTCAATAATTCATACGTTGTTATGTGTATAAGTTGAATTGGCTCAATTCTAACATACACCGTAGATTTCACAATGGGTAGGCTGCTACAAGCATCGACCTAGCTTTGTTTTGTTAACAAACTCCTGTCGGATTAAGATGAAAATTTCCTAATGAAATTGTGTTCTACTTACGTTTTACAGGGCAATTTGCTGATAATCATTTCTTTTGTTTGGTTGTGTTGGAACTTGATCATTTATTGTATTATATAACGTATGTTTGGATCACAGATGAAGCAAAAATATGGACAATTTTAAACCGGATTCCGGTTCCGATATGTTATTACCTTTTGTGGGAACCGCAATTGGAACAAGGTTTTTGGCCGGAACCGGAATTCCAGTAACTCCCTGGTGTATATATACCAAATTGTTCATGCACAATAGGTATATCATACCCACTACAAGCTGTAGAATTATGAAAGCGATCAAATTTGATACTAAGAATTTGCGATCGCATATTTGGTTCATCGCAAAAGGGTTTGCAGGTTTTCGGGACCTCTGAATACGATGAAAGCAAAATTATTTGCGTTGTGTGCGTCTGTTATGCTTTTGTCTGGGAGCCTGTAGCGTAAAATGATCTCTTAACTTCTAGTTTGTTTCGGAAATTGTGAACGATGAGTTTAGAGACTTACTAAGCTCGGTTTATGTTTTGTGGCAATTTTAGCTCTTGATTCAATTCATGATAATGTGCTCACCGATGCTTAATTCGCGAAATGACGGTAATAACATGGTATTACATTAAAGTAACAAACTGTTACGCTTGGATTAGGGTATGCACTCTCACTAAGCTACCCTTCGCTTTGCGAATTACGGGTTGTAAAGAGCGGAGCATTTAGACGTTTCAAAACAAAGCGAGTTAGTAACGTTTGCTGCAGCCAAGTAGCTCTGAAGGGCGTTACATTATTGAAATTGAGCATTTTGAGTTTCGTCAAAACTGTGTGTCCAGGTGGGCCAAAACCTGTTTGTGGACTGTCTGCTGTGGATATGCGTTGATTTTTTGTTTTGACGCTTAGTTATTTAAATGTGCACTTACAAATTGCAATGATTTACTCAGATGCTCAATAAACCGATATTAGTTATTGGAAATTTTGTGATTTTTGTCAGTAAAATGTCAAGTTTAAATTATAATTCTTCTCTGTGGTTTTGGATAAAAAATTGATACAATTACTAGTATCCTCTCATTGAGCTATAAACGGGGACAACGTTAATGCTGAAATTTATTTTGTATAACACCAGCCAATTTGTTATTATTTGTCATCCACAAAAATTATTGTCAACTTATGGCGACTAGAATCAGCTTCCAAACTAGCTCTGCTGTCTTTCATACGAATGGTTGTGGTTTGCCGTTATAAAAGTTTAAGCGTTACCCGGATGGCATCTAATTACTCTTATGGAGCGTAATTTCAGGCTACCTTTTTTGACGTTTTCCTTGTTGTCGGAGTACTAGGTACGAATCTACAAACGAGAGATGGAACAATATCATCTTTTTATCACCAGTCATGGTAGTAACATAGCGACAAGGCTATTTTCCAATGCAACTTGTGTCTAATCTCGAATTTAAAAAAAGGTAACGCAAAACAATTTATATCCCTTTACACACCGCTATTGCGGATGCATTGCAATTGCGGTTTCGGTAGCGCTTTAGTCAGAGACTACAGTCATTGACAAAAATAGGTGTTCAAGTGAAATGTAAGTCATTTGGCTGTACCTCGGAAGTAGTTTTGTTTTTTGAAGTTGTTTATACTTTAATTGCACGCAGCTTCTAGCATACGAAATGGATGCAAAAAGAGGTGAGAAAGAGGATATCTTAATGAACCAGTCCGACTCGGCTCGGATTTCTTAGACATATCTTACGCTGTGGCTGAGCTAGGCTCTTGATAAATCATGTAGGTGTCGACTCGGCTTGTCCGATGAAAATCCACGTTCTACTCGGCTCTTAAACTCGTAATAATATAAGTTTGTAACTCTAATATATATTAAAGAAAACTTAATAATAATAATAATAAACCAGCAAACGAACTATATAATGTTGCTTTTAAGAACCGAACCAACTTTCTGGACAAGCTAAGCGTGGCTTTTTCAGCCATATACTTGTCTCTGGTTGGGTTTGACTTGGCTTTAGAGCCGAGCCGATCCTTGAGTCAAAATTTCTATTTTTAGTGCAAAGGAAAATATTCTACTTACAAGAGTCGAAATTTTTATTTTTATTGAAAAGGAAGGTATTCTACTTTCAAGAGTCAAAATTTCTATTTTTAGTGGAAAGGAACATATTCTCATTTCAATGGCTTTAAATTTTTTGGGCTGGTCGTCATGAGATGTTGATTAAGGCAGCCTAACACCCCTCATCCAACATTCCGCTCTTACGACCGGGTTCTTATTGCGAAGCGAGTTTTTAGAGCTATCATCGTCGAAGAGCTTGATTTACTTGCCCTTGTAACATTTTTTGCCACATGTATAGCTTTATAATTATTAAAGCTTTCTTTGTAATTAGTATTTCATTTAGCTACATAGCTTCAGACAGTGCATTAATTAACGGAGAATTCTATTGAAATCAACTTTTGAGTTAATTTTGTTTGGAGTAATTATATGTGTTAACTTGGAATGTTGCTTCTTGTATAGCTAGTTTAGCCACTTGTGCTCAATTTTCCTTAACGGCACAAATTTTTGGTATAATAATACAGACAGTTTTAAGCAAAATATTTATTTAATATAGATACACATTATTTAAATAATTATAATAAATATTTATATAAATTTGCGTTTCAAAATATCTACTTCTATAAGACCATTATGGGGCTAACTTTTTAGTGGCTGCTCTTTTACTAATAATCGTATAGCAGCCACCGGTATACAGTTTTAAGGGCAGGCAAAAATATGTTCGAAAAACCTGGTTATGGCTAGTCCAAAGCCGTGATACCAGCTACTGCCTAATTTTGTTCCATTTGAAAATTCAATTTGCGCATTGTTGTTAAGTCATTTTTTAATCTTGATCTATGAATATTTTACAGTGCGTTTAGGTTCATTTCTCCAAAAGCAACAAATGTGTTGGGTAGAGTAAGTTACATGCCCAGTAGTTGGATTGGTAACGGCATCCCATTGCTCCAGGATCCTCGTATGTTTTGAACATATAGATTTTATCTAAATCCATGATGATTTAAGAGGTTAAATCTTAAATTTAATCGTAAATCTTAAATTAAATCGTTAAATCTTAAATTTAAGTTAAATCTTAGATTTAATCTGATGTAGTATAATAAGTAAAGCGGACTTTCAGTCTTCGCAATAATCATTATTAGTTTTTGGCGTTATTTTACAATGGATTATTTGATAACTGCTGTACAATTTGGTTTTCTACTTACAATATAGTTTCAGAATATTTCATACTTGATCATTTTGTCAAAATCCCAACGAATTGTACTACAGCTTTGTACTATTATTATTGCCAAATGCTATTTTTGTTACGTTTCTCCGGCAAAATATATTTATTTTGTAGTTAAAAAACCTTTTCCGCTTGTCGACTGTTCAGGTTGTATTATTTGACATGATTGGCCGACGGTAATGACATTATGACGTCACACGTTTGTTATCCGTATACGTATAATTGCTACAGTTTTAATGATTATAGTTAAGCCTTGAGATTTTGGCAGTACTATGGTAGTGTGTATTCGGTGGATGGGTTTAGTGTTTATATCTGCTCACACCGGGTATATGATCCGTCAAGCTTGCTATAATGGTGTTTGAGAGGGTTAAATTCACTCAACCCATACATCTTTTTTCAGTTCTCCACTCAATTTTGTGTTTTGACATAATTATGTCTTTGTTAGTCTAAAAACTCGCTGTTAGGTTGCTAAGTTGGGCGGTTTGCTGTTTTTATCGAATACTTTTTTGTTTACTGCATGTATGTATAATGGGTTATATTAAGTAAAAATGTTCTTGAGAAGTTTTTTTGAGGTAATTAATAAATTAATGGACAGTCTTTTTGTTTTTTGGTTTTGTGGCGCATTTTTTGATTAGTCGTACTTAATTCCTTGTTAGGCGCTGTCGGTATCTGGTTATCGAGTTTAAGCGTATTTTTTCTTAATTTCTTTTGCTCTGCTTACTAAGTACTGTCGCCGTGCCAGCGAGCCATGTGGAGAGTTTTTCGTACTGTTGACGAAAATCATGGTTTGTATTTACTCGTTTGTTTACTTGTTTACACCATAATTATATATACGTATATATTATTTTGATTATATGGAGGTCTAGGACTTTATATTTGATTATTCCAAATTTTCTGTTACCTCTAAATCTCTACTTTCGTATCGTTACAATGGCCATAATGTTAACGATAATAACACTGGTACGTAAATTTGTTTGTTTGGATATACCATAGATATAATAAGTTTGACAGATTGAAGGTCTAGGTTTTTGAATTTGATTTGTATATTCCCGATTTTCTGTTACGGTTAAATTTATCTCATATCGCTTGAATGATTAGATATATTATTTTTAACTTACAAATCCTCTGATATCAACTGTGCCAGCACATGGGCATTAAAGTTTTACGTTGGTTTGTAAGGATAGAAATTGTTTGAATATGCTATTTACATTGGAATTTTTGTGTTGAAGGAATGTTTTAACCGTTTTGTTAACGACATGAAACATTATGCAGCATCTGTTTTTCTTGCAATATTGCTCATCGTCTTAGGTCGTGCTTACATTGCCCCGATCGATATGACTAAACCAATACATACCGCATTATGTATGTGTTTTTTTCGCACTACTTTATCTGATTCGAATCCGTAAATCTGTGGAAGCTATTTCGGATCGGGCGCACTGAGCTCATTGTATATTGAGTGCCCGCGTCTGGGGAAATCCTTGAATATCCTGGAAAATTCTGGAATTTATAAAAAATCAATCCTGGAATTCGCAAATACTGTAGTGGAAAAATGCGAAATCCTGTAAAATTTAACAAAATATCCTTGAAATTCTCTTCAAAATTATGCATTTTTTCCTCATGGAAAGGCGTCAGTAGAGAGAGGATTTACAGTCAATAAAAACATTTTGGTTGAGAATCTAGTCCAAGACTTATTGGTGCCCCAACGTATTGTCTATTATACAGTAATACAAGCTGGCGGTCCAGCGGCTATTCATTTCACTACGGAACTGCTGAAGAGTGTTAAGGGGCCGCCCTGGATTATCGCATAAACACAGGTGCAGTGCCTGGCGACAAGGAACGAAAAAGGAAAAATCCTCGCAGACATTGAAGAGCTAAAATCTAGGTGCTGCGCGGCTATGTCCTAAGCGAGTGACATTTCCAGTCAATTGGTGGATTTGCAGAAACAATTATGACCAGTTAGTTAAGGAAATATAATTACAGTGCTGAATTTGTCCATCATAAATGGGCAGAGTAACTCAGATGCTTAATTTGTCCACAGGTTCGCAGGCAAAACTTCTATCGATTAATATTTAAGGGAAAAATTACTTGCGGACCAAGAAATATATCCTGGAAAATTAGCACAAAAATCCTGGAAAATCCCGGAATTTTTTGCCTGCAAAGCCGCGGGCACCCTGTGTATAAAATACATGTTTGATTCGGATCGAATGCAATGTGAACACGGCCGTATAATGATCAGAAATTTTGCATTGGGAGCAGTGAGTTTTCATTTGGAGTATAAAATATAATTATATACTGTACTCATTTATGAAGTAATATAGTGATTTAGATCTGAGGACAAGTGGTTAGCGGACTTATGAAATAAGCGGTTTCGTCTTATATTTATACACAGTTTGGCAGAAATAAAAGCAATTAGCGAAAAATTAATAA
Organism: Trileptium ribeirensis; assembly: GCA_030248225.1. NCBI lineage: Eukaryota > Metazoa > Nematoda > Enoplea > Enoplida > Thoracostomopsidae > Trileptium > Trileptium ribeirensis. The sequence continues at coordinate 8,043 of JASANE010008771.1, forward strand.
CTACTAACTGTTCAATTATTGTCAGTTGCGACTTCTTCGCGAGTTTTCTGCGAACGATTTGGTATTTCTGTCCGTAGCTCTGTTACGTAAAATTATGTTGTGCGCGTTTTCCGCTATAGGCATTTAAAAGCGTCCTTTAACATTGTCGCTTATTAGGTAGCATAATATATATAAATACTATAAATGTCTTTGCTAAATGTGTCATATCATACAAGGGCGTTGCCAGGAATTTTGAAACGGGGGCTCGCGGCCCACAGTGGGTACCTAAAGGGGGGGGTCCAGAAATGTGAAATCCGGGTCCACGAGGGCAGGTCATTCAGCGATGCACATTTCTACGAGTTAACCGTGTACGAGCGGAGAACGTTTCAATGAAATTGCATTTCCTAGCCCGGAATAAGAATTGGTATATTAAGTACGCCGTAAACAAGTAAAAAATGCAACTGTTGCCAAATTTTAAACAAAAATGTGAACTTTGGTCAAAAATACGGTTGAAAGTAATTTTAGGACAATTTCCGACATAATTTTCAACCGGAATCATTCAAAAAAATTGTGTTTGGAGCAACCCAACCCTGGCTACGCCCTTGATTTCATATAGCATTGTTGGGTAATAGTAAGCTATAGATGTTAGAGACCGCAGTCGAGTCGGCTCGGTCTCGTCATATAACTGACTCGGATCATCCGGTCAAATTCGGGCCCTGCGATGGACCCTATTAATGTCGTAACATATTATGTTCTATCTGCATGCAGTACAAAATTCTGCACAATCCCAGCTAATGTTTTGATCGACCCAGCTATGATTAATAGAATGCTTGTGTAATACATGTACTATAAGTAAGTACGCAAAACATACTGGAATGCGAACACATATTTTTAAGCATGCTTTTACTGTTTTCATTCCAGATATATTGGGCTGCACTTATAGAGTATGTATTTTAGAGCCTGCTGTTGGATCGGGTCATAAAATTTGAACCCGATGCTGTCTTTAGTACACATAAAGCTCAGCGTAATAAAAAATAATCATAACATAAATATCCGTGGGATTCGCAGTACATTTATACAGATTTTACATTTAGCAGAAATTTTCGATCAAAGACCAGCACAGCTTGAGTCTTATCTTTAGTTCGAATCTTTTATGAATAGAATTTATAAGTCCGTATATCACAGTTTCAGTCTTTGCAAGAACTACGTTGATTGAATAGCACTGTGGACTATTCCAGGCCGAGTTTTTGAATTCTGAATGTATCAGCATGTATAATTAAACTCGTTTACTTCTCGCAGGAATTTTTGTGAAATACAGAGTATATATACTTAGAAAACGCATGCGGTGTGAACAAAGGTTTTTATGTAGCTACGTATGCAACCAACGTTGTAGTAACCTATCCTCAGAAACACAGCTACAGAAGAAGAAGAAGGTATTTTTACTGATTATGTAAATGTGGCTGTTTTCGTTTACTTCGTGTCTCATGGCCCCACTTAAAAACCATTTTAAATTATCTTACAACGTAGGAAACTGCCGTAATAACACCGCATATGCTACCATATGGAGCTTCAATATTTATACAAAATAAGTCTCAGAATATCCAGATATATATTAATTGGTTATGGACTATGGAGTTATGTTCGTTCACATGTATTTTAGGTATCGTGGGCCCGTTTTAAAACCCATTTTTGTCTAATCGTGCAATAACCAACGATTATAGCGGATTTTAATTATGTCCTCCAGTTTCATAACCGCGGTTGGTCGATCTGTGCTCATTTAGCCATAGCACCAGTGTAACTTGGGTTCCACTACGTTGGAATAGTAACAATGATATTTCTAATAGCTTTAATACGATATCTCGTTGTGCTGCCATAAGTATGTGCAGTTTTTTATTATTCTTTTCCCTGTATCGTTTCGATATAGATTGTTGTGATCCTAATGCTTATAATCTTTTAGGCTTAGGTTTTTCTGATCGGGTGACAAAGTGATAATAAATAATTGCTTCTTTGTGCACATTATTGTGTAGTATTATTATCGTCTATGGCACGTATGTACACCGTCTCCCTGAACATTGCTGCCAGTTTCGATGCCTATTATCTCGCGCGCAGACGGAGGTTGGATTTTAATTAAATTTTGTTTCGTAGTTTTTTTCGAGCAAATATGAAGTCTGAGTATCATGGGTTTTGGTCGACCATTGTGTTTTTTGGTTTCGTGTGATAGCTGAATAAACTTAAGCATGGAGAAAATGATCATGTTTTTGTTATATATATCTAGAAGATTGAATGATTTATGTTGATACTTTTTAATATAGTATATTGAAAACATAATTATTTATATAATATTCCATTGAACATTTGTATATATTTATAAAATTATATTTACATTCACAATTACATGAACGTATGTACATGTATATAGGGTTAATTTAAATGAGCACAATCTGAGACTTACACGCGACGAAAATTTTGTAACATTCATGATTAGTAACGACAATAGATTGACACTTCGAAAACGGCCTGCTACCCGTTAAAATGACACCCACACCTGCCGCAAAGTTAACCCAATCTCATGTCATTTGTGTATTTGTGTAGTAAAAGTACAAATTTTGTGTTATAAAGTGTCTGCTTTGTAGTTGCGTCTTTATGGTGTTACCATCGTATAGCTGTATATATTGATAAATAACGTTAATAAGTACCGAAATGCCATAGGTAATACCCTCTTCCTACCTTAACTTTTTAGGCCTGGCCCAGCCCGAAACGCGATCGACTTCGGCCCGGCCCGAGAGGCGATCGACCTCGGTCCGGCCGAAAACGTGATCGACCTCGCTCCGGCCGGAAACGCGATCGACCTCGGTCCGGCCGGAAACGTGATCGACCTCGGTCCGGCCGGAAACGTGATCGACCTCGGCTCGGACCGAAACGTAATCGACCTCGGCAGGGCCCAAAAAGCGATCGACCTCGGCCCGGCCGAAAAGCGATCGACCTCGGCCCGGCCGAAAAGCGATCGACCTCGGCCCGACCGAAAAGCGATCGACCTCGGCACGACCGAAAAGCGATCGACCTCGGCACGACCGAAAAGCGATCGACCTCGGTCCGGCTGAAAAGCGATCGACCTCGGCCCGGCCCGAAACGTGACCGATCTCGGTCCGGCCGGAAACGTGATCGACCTCGGTCCGGCCCGAAACGTGATCGACCTTGGCTCGGGCCGAAACGTAATCGACCTCGGCAGGGCCCAAAAAGTGATCGACCTCGGCCCGGCCCGAAACGTGATCCATCTCGGCCCGGCCCGAAACGTGATCCATCTCGGCCCGGCCCGAAACGTGATCCATCTCGGCCCGACCCGAAACGTGATCCATCTCGGCCCGACCCGAAACGTGATCCATCTCGGCCCGGCCCGAAACGTGATCCATCTCGGCCCGGCCCGAAACGTGATCCATCTCGGCCCGGCCCGAAACGTGATCCATCTCGGCCCGGCCCGAAACGTGATCCATCTCGGCCCGGCCCGAAACGTGATCCATCTCGGCACGGCCCGAGAGGCGATCGACCTCGGTCCGGCCGAAAAGCGATCGACCTCGGTCCGGCCGAAAACGTGATCGACCTCCATCCGGCCGGAAACGCGATCGACCTCGGTCCGGCCGGAAACGTGATCGACCTCGGTCCGGCCGGAAACGTGATCGACCTCGGTCCGGCCGGAAACGTGATCGACCTCGGTCCGGCCGGAAACGTGATCGACCTCGGTCCGGCCGGAAACGTGATCGACCTCGGTCCGGCCGGAAACGTGATCGACCTCGGTCCGGCCGGAAACGTGATCGACCTCGGCAGGGTCCAAAAAGCGATCGACCTCGGCACGGCCGAAAAGCGATCGACCTCGGCCCGGCCGAAAAGCGATCGACCTCGGCACGACCGAAAAGCGATCGACCTCGGCACGACCGAAAAGCGATCGACCTCGGTCCGGCCGAAGAGCGATCGACCTCGGCCCGGCCCGAAACGTGACCGATCTCGGTCCGGCCGGAAACGTGATCGACCTCGGTCCGGCCCGAAACGTGATCGACCTTGGCTCGGGCCGAAACGTAATCGACCTCGGCAGGGCCCAAAAAGTGATCGACCTCGGCAGGGCCCAAAAAGTGATCGACCTCGGCCCGGCCCGAAACGTGATCCATCTTGGCCCGGCCCGAAACGTGATCCATCTTGGCCCGGCCCGAAACGTGATCCATCTCGGCCCGGCCCGAAACGTGATCCATCTCGGCCCGGCCCGAAACGTGATCCATCTCGGCCCGGCCCGAAACGTGATCCATCTCGGCCCGGCCCGAAACGTGATCCATCTCGGCCGGGCCCTAAACGTCATCGACCTCGGCCCGGCCCGAAACGTGATCCATCTCGGCCCGAAACGTGATCCATCTCGGCCCGGCCCGAAACGTGATCCATCTCGGCCCGTCCCGAAACGTGATCCATCTCGGCCCGGCCCGAAACGTGATCCATCTCGGCCCGGCCCGAAACGTGATCCATCTCGGCCCGGCCCGAAACGTGATCCATCTCGGCCCGGCCCGAAACGTCTACACTCTCGGCCCGGCCCAAAACGTGATCCATCTCGGCCCGGCCCGAAACGTGATCCATCTCGGCCCGGCCCGAAACGTGATCCATCTCGGCCCGGACCGAAAAACGTGATCCATCTCGGCCCGGCCCGAAACGTGATCGAACTTCCGGCCCGGCCCGAAACGTGATCCATCTCGGCCCGGCCCGAAACGTGATCCATCTCGGCCCGGCCCGAAACGTGATCCATCTCGGCCCGGCCCGAAACGTGATCCATCTCGGCCCGGCCCGAAACGTGATCCATCTCGGCCCGGTCCGAATTTTTGAAGAGCGGGCACGAAGCCTGGCGCTGTCCGAATGAAAAATGAGCAGGCCCGGCACGAAAAGCCCATAGTATATATCTGATGTGCATATATCTAAAAATGTCTTCTTATTGTGTACAGATTTCAATTTGCATTAGCAATTCTAACTGTACTATAGTCTACTTAAAAGTCACATCTGACTAATCTATTAGGCCAATCCAAACAGTGATGACGCTCAGCTTCAGGTTTTCGTGTATATATGAAAAATTGGAGCGACCCTTATTATTCATTATCCGTAAATTATAAAACACTTGAACTACAATCAACACTGCTAGCACAACGTTACCAGACACCAAGTATATATATATGGCTTCGCATCAATTGCTCCTGTATTCACGAAGCATTATCGCACAGGAGCAATCTTAAAACTGACGCAGTTATATGAAACCTCTTCGGTGGAACCATTAATATTTTTTCACTCAAAAGCGATATGTTTTGTAAAATATCGCTAGATTTGGTATTTATAGCGTAAAATTTTTGGCATAAAAGTGATTCTTAAAAAACCTATGTATAACTGAGCATGGAATATCACTCTAACGTATGCTAAGGTTAATGCTATGTAACTTAAAAATCAAGGTCGTATATGGTACCAGTGACAGACTCGAACAACGTAACGTACAGTTTATATACTGTTTCAATGATTTAAAAGCTGCATTTTAGAATACAAGCTTCATGGTAACGTAGAAATTTAAACATAAGGCTCCACTGACGCCGTTGAATTTAGAAAACATGTCTTTATCATCTAACTTGTTGATCCAAATCATAAACGGTCAGTTTAAGTGCAGTGACTGTGTAAAATGTGCTTAATAATTGTAAAGCATTTGCTGCTGAAACAGAATTGCTTAATTAAAATTGCGAACATACAACAGAAGCAAGTACTCTAAATCTTATACAGAGAACTATTCGTTCTTTTATTCCGTATCAAAATTATGTAGATTAGACTGAACTGTGAGTATACGAGCCACAAGAAAACTATAATTTACCAAGTGCTAAGTAGTAATATAATTTACAACGATTTTTAGAACAAAGTACGTGGTTTGACACTTTATTCCTTAGCTTAGATAGCGCTAGGACAATATATATGAATTCTATGTGCATGCAGCTTCCGCATGAATATGTATTATAAAAATTTTAACCGAATACTGCCAAACTTTCGAGAGATGCAGGGGAAGCAGCAACAGCCACGACATTTTGTTACTAAGTAGTTTTTGATCGCTTATTATTTAGTGAATAGGTTCATGTTACTCCTGCGGGTGCCTTTATATGATGCCCATCACTGCGAAAATTTCAACCAACTTGGCTGTCTTGTTATAATGTCTCGGGAGATAACAGCAAAATTCGTGCTCATTGTGGTTAACTGAGCGAAGCGTGAGACTGAGGGCTCTAATCGTGAAAATGTCTATTTCGCCTGTCGCTAGTTGCTGAACCCGTAATCCGTCTTATGTTAAATGGATTTTGAAAATTTTTCCCAAAAAATGGTGACGATGTTTTCAATAATATGTTAGCCTAATTTATAGATCAAGGCACAGTAGGATAAGATAAAGATTTTCTTACAGAGGACTAAATTTGATGAACCCTTTCGTACACACAATATTGTTTGTTTCGTATAGCGTTCAGGAAACGGTTCACTTTTTGCGCCACGCGCAAGTCGAACCTGGATAGCTTGGTAGGAGCCAGGCGTACCAGCCAGTTCGGAGTTCGCCACTACCGAGTCAAGCATTTCTTAAATTTCGAGCTGCTTTACGTAGAACGCATCCAAATCCTTCGTTGAATACAGCATAGCTTTAAACTTCAACCAGTTCAACACGTCCCAAGAATCCGGAACATTTCTGTTCAGCATCATTCGCTTCGCCAACCACGGCACGGCAGGTATCTGCGGGAAGACATTGGAGCTACATATTGAGCGCCGTGGCGGTGACACTGCGATGGGTCGCCTAAAATGCTTATCATTCCATTCAGTGCTTAATGAGGACGGGTTGCAATGAGCCGGAAGACACTTTCATTCCATTAATTTCTTAATGGGGCCGGGTTGCAATAAGCCGGAATACACGGCGCTTGGTCGGCTAATAATGCTTATTCATTCCAATCATTGCTTAATGGGGCCGAGTTGCAGTGAGCTGGAAGGCACTGCGCTCTGTCCCCTAAAATGCCTATTCATTCCATGCAATGCTTAATGAGTCGGGTTTGCAATGCGCCGGGAGACACTGCGCTTGGTCGGCTAACAATGCTTATTCATTCCATTCATTTCTTAATGGGACCGGGATGCAATAAGTCGGAAGACACTTTTATTCCATTCATTTCTTAATGGGGCCGGGCTGCAATAAGCCGGAAGACACTGCGCTTGGTCGGCTAATAATGCTTATTCATTCCATTCAATGCTTAATGAGGCTGGGTTACAATGAGCCGGAAGACCCTTTCATTCCATTCGTTTCTTAATGGGGCCGGGTTGCAATGAGCCGGAAGACACTTTCATTCCATTCATTTCTTAATGAGGCCGGGTTGCAATAAGCCGGAAGACACTGCGCTTAGTCGGCTAATAATGCTTATTCATTCGAATCATTGCTTAATGGGGCCGAGTTGCAGTGAGCTGGAAGGCACTGAGCTCTGTCCCCTAAAATGCCTATTCATACCATTCAATGCTTAATGAGTCGGGTTTGCAATGATCCGGAAGACACTGCGGTTGGTCGTCTAACAATGCTTATCATTCCATTCAATGCTTAATGAGGCCGGGTTGCAATGAGCCGGAAGACACTTTCATTCCATTAATTTCTTAATGGGGCCGGGTTGCAATAAGCCGGAATGCACGGCGCTTGGTCGGCTAATAATGCTTATTCATTCCAATCATTGCTTAATGGGGCCGAGTTGCAGTGAGCTGGAAGGCACTGCGCTCTGTCCCCTTAAATGCCTATCCATGCCATTAAATGCTTAATGAGGCGGGTTTCCAATGAACCGGAAGACACTGCGGTTGGTCGGCTAACAATTCTTATACATTTCTTAATGGGGCCGGGTTGCAATAAGTCGGAAGGCACTGCGCTTGGTTGGCTAATAATGCTTATTCATTCCAATCATTGCTTAATGGGGCCGAGTTGCAGTGAGCTGGAAGACACTGCGCTCTGTCCCCTAAAATGCCTATTCATTCCATGCAATGCTTAATGAGTCGGGTTTGCAGTGCGCCGGGAGACACTGCGCTTGGTCGGCTAACAATGCTTATTCATTCCATTCTTTTCTTAATGGGGCCGGGTTGCTATAAGTCGGAAGACACTTTTATTCCATTCATTTCTTAATGGGGCCGGGCTGCAATAAGCCGGAAGACACTGCGCTTGGTCGGCTAATAATGCTTATTCATTCCATTCAATGCTTAATGAGGCCGGGTTACAATGAGCCGGAAGACACTTTCATTCCATTCGTTTCTTAATGGGGCCGGGTTGCAATGAGCCGGAAGACACTTTCATTCCATTCATTTCTTAATGGGGCCGGGTTGCAATAAGCCGGAAGACACTGCGCTTAGTCGGCTAATAATGCTTATTCATTCCAATCATTGCTTAATGGGGCCGAGTTGCAGTGAGCTGGAAGGCACTCAGCTCTGTCCCCTAAAATGCCTATTCATGCCATTCAATGCTTAATGAGTCGGGTTTGCAATGATCCGGAAGACACTGCGGTTGGTCCTCTAACAATGCTTATAAATTCCATTCATTTCTTAATGGGGCCGGGTTGCAGTAAGCCGGAAGACACTGTGCTTGGTCGGCTAATAATACCTATTCATTCTAATCATTGCTTAATAGGGCCGGGTTGCAGTGAGCTGGAAGACACTGCACTCTGTCGCCTAAAATGGTTATTCATTCCATCCAATGCTTAATGGGGCCGGTTGCAATGAGCCGGAAGACAATGTATTTGGTCGGCTAGCAATACATGTTCATGTCATTCAATTATTAATGTTGTCGTGTTGCATTGAACCGGAAGACAACCATTTCGTCGGCTAGCATGGATTATTCATTCCATTCCATGCTCCATAAAGACCCATTGCCATGATCCCGAAAAACTAAACAATTTCATTTAATTTGATTTGATTTAATACTCATTTCATTTAGTCACGCATTTTTTGTTGAAAACACGCGCAATCCAAACTTGACCTCATTTTATCGATAAATAATGTTTACAATAATTTTGCTTCAGAATACGTACTGATTGGAGCAAAAACGCACATTACACAAAAATAACATTTTGAGTTTAATTATGTCAAGGTTGGTTGCCGAGAGCATGCTAGCTTCAACTACAATATTAGCGATCCACGACTTGTTAGCAAATGAAAACCCTAATGTTATTTGTATAGTAGTTAGGACTTTTTTACACGAACAGGTAGTGTACAGATACGTAATAGCTCTAGCTGCTGATGTTGCAGGTAGACTCTTTTTACTGGTAAGTGGTCGTTTTGTGTAAAATCGACCGATTATGTTTACCCGTATATCTGAGCAAATATTCACCATGACATTTAAATCATTTCACCATCGTATTCAGCGCTGTCTCTTCTATCAGATAGACTGAGATACTCATTTTCGTCCAGAATGTCAGATAGACTCTTTATACTCATGGGGCGGTGAATTTAGCTACCCGTGTAATATGCATGTTTGTTTGTATTGCATTTATCTTCATTTTGTATCGTCTCAGCCCTTTCGGGCAGGGCTTCGCGCTTTTTTGAAAATCGGCGCGGCCCGACCCGATATTTTTAGCTCATGCCCGAAGCCGGGCCTGGGCGCGTTTCGGGCCGCGCTTCGGCCTTAAGTTCTCACTTCTATTATGTATTCAGCGCGTCATCATCGTTTTAACTACACCGATAACTATGCATATGTGTATATGCATCAAAACTATATATAAGTATCTTCTACTTCAGCTTTCCGTCAGACGCGGTCCCAAATATTATATGTGTTCAATAACATCCAAGTAATCGGCAATAAAAATGGCTATTTGTATTTATATATATATTTGAGCTGGCTATGGGCAGCCAATATATACAGTCTAGTCACGGAATCTGAGTGATACAATATTTATTAGCCCAATAATGCACGATCAGTGTGTTTTTATTTTTGACATTTCGAACGAGTACCAACAGCCCTGTGACCCAATTACGTATATTTGTTTATGGCGTTGTTCACAAATAGATACTATTGGGCTTGTTTATGGCGTTGTTCACAAATAGATACTATTGGGCTTGTTTTTCATTCATGCTACGCCATTATGCTCCGAATATATACTTCGTTTTAGCAACATTAGCGTACAGTTCTTGTTCATGTACTACACATGGGCCTGCTTTTTATGACTATTTTGTATAGTCTTGTGATAGTTGTTGTTTTTGTCGCTACAGCCATGTCGCGGCGTTCTTTTATCTGTTGTTATTTAAGCGTTGTAGGCTGCTGAAACTTAAGTTTCGTTGTGTGATGATGTTAGGAACTAATTCTGTATACTCTTCATTATAGACTGTGTAGTAGCTCGCTCGACACCGAAAACCAGTGTGGGTGTCGCTTGTGTTCGCTCAGTTACCATTTTTTTTCCAAAATGACCTTTCTAAAGCAATTTTAAGAGGTGAATAATACGCCATACTTTAAGGGCAACGTTCATTTCATAGAAAGACAGGACCCTATATTTTTTCTTCCAGTGATCAAAAATACGAAAACTTTGTAGATTTATTAGTGACAAGTTTCAAGATAATTTATAATTTTAAGCGTGGTTTTTTCACTTATTAGATACTTAACGAGTATTTTATTTGTACTTAATCAGAATTACTTTCATGGTCTGTATTCAACAACCGCGAAATCCGCTTTATTCCTTTTTATGTACAACTAAGTTGCAGAAAATCCAAAATTTCATTATTTTTGTAAGCGAGAAGCTGAAAATTTCGCTTTTTGTGATGTTTTCTAAACTTTGTCTCATAACTCGAAAACGACTGCTCTGACAAAAACTGTTATATAGCGGATTTATATATAAGTTGCATCTGGGAAGGTTACGACTTAAAATGTTCGTGGACCCGGATTGATGAAATAATACAAATTTCCAATATTTGTCGGTTTTGTGAAAATTTAAGCAAAAGCTACTGGAGTAATGCAAAACAAACACAGGTGCAGTATTATATTCTGTTAAAAGTTTAATACAGTGATGATTTGTGCATTATAAGAAACGAATTTTGTCAGCTATTTGAGGAAAGGTGTACATCGATATATATATAATGTATACATACACTGTAAAAATCTTGAGTGGAAAACGCGGGGATGACAGACTGATAAGTGTGTTTAGAGGTGTATATACCTCAAGCTTTTGGGAAAATGAACGTGTGTTGTGTGTTGTTTGTGTGAACAAATCGTCGTAGAAAAAAATAGCGGTCGTGAAAATCGGTTATCCGGTTGAAGAGTTGTTCAAGCTGGAAAATCCATGCTATGAAAATAGTTGTCTTTCTGTGCACACCGTGTAATGGTCTTATTTTTGGCTACTCATCAGCCGTCGACGATATCTGAAATATAGTTTTCTACCTAATTGCGTTCCATTCGCAAAATTATTCATTTTACGAAAGTGGTTGTTTATCTGGTTGTGAAATCCTTATAGTAGGTACATTATGTTTATATATGTTCAAGCTGAGTGAGTGTTGCCATTAGCGCTGCAGACACTTGGTACTGCCAAACACACGGAAGCCGAAATTCCTCTTCTGGCGCGTAATGGCGGCTAAAACATATATATTTGCTTAAATGAGCCAGAAAATTATTTCCGTTCGCATGATTTGTGTAGCTTAGTTTTGTAATAGTCACACTTATGCATACTGTAACACGTGCATCCTAGATACCCAAAAGAGGGTGGTTGGGTCCTCGGGGTGATCTGACCCTCAGTGGTAGCCCTACCTTACCGCTACAAGCATGTATGAGTGAACAGTGCGTGCGTCGCACAATTTCAGATAGCTTAACAGGGCCTAGCTATGGATGCTACCAGCGAAGTGTCATGAACAAAATCCAAATTTCAAAAATCAGTAATTATCACATAATTTTATGGCTAGGATTACAAAACATACCGAAGTAAGTTATTGCGCTCGTAATTCAATTCCTTTGTTTGTAGCAAATATACTTCTATACTCCGGTTTATAGAAATAGGGACAGGGCCGGGGCACCCAGGAGGTATTTCAACCTCCACGAGGTAAATTTTGTCCATCCTCATTTCATGCCCCAGGCCTCCTTTTTGCGCGTTTAATCAATAACTGAATTCGCATCTGATGGCTAACATGTGCAAATTTTTTCCATATTTTGGCTTAAAAATACCGAATTAACCGTGCCTGACTGAACGTCGCAAAAAAATTTCCCTTTCGTAAGCGCAGCTGCAATAGCGTTGTTAAATTTTAGATTTTGACTTTTCTAACAACTACAGTATTTTACGCCCCCGCCCCCAACCCCGGCGCAGTTCTATCGGAGAGACCTCATGCACTGGGCAAAAAACCCTGGGTATTTTATGTTTTCCCAGTTCCGAGCCGACCGGGGTGGGGCAGGGCAAGCCCAGGAATTATTTTGGTAGCTTGTACGAACCATGTACTGTTTGTTTATGTCCAGTGTGCTGGCCTGTCCACAGTGGGGGACCCCCACTTTCGAAATCCCCCATGTTCGTGAGATTTTCCCCGTCTCCGTCCCCCCCCGCACGCAGCCGAAACCCCCCATGTTCAACTAATTCCAAAATTTTTTTTATGTCTGAAAATTTATGTTTTTTGTTTGCAAATTGTTTTTTGAACATTAATTAACAGTGTTTATAATGCTAAAATATCGTTTTTTAGCTTGAAAATACATTAAAAATGCATGAAAATATGGAAATATTTAGCATTTTTAAGCAAAATTTATCCCCCCACTTTTAATTTTCTCCCGAGAATGCACATGGGGGCCCCCGAAGTTTCCCCCCAATTTTCGGAGGGCTGTGGACAGGCCAGTATATATATACGTATATATAGTACCTTTGGTGGTTTCTATATTATATTATGCTCTATTTACTATTACTGAATCGCAAACGACTATTATTAAGATCCGAACCGAGCCAGACTTTAGCGAAAGACACGAGTTAATCCGGTCTGAGCAGTTGCAAAATTTTACTGATTGAGAAACCACAAACAATTGATCTGACGATGTCGAGAATACAGTGTTTACAGATATGTTTTCCTATGACCTCTTGATGAAATATTTTGTCGTTGGATATACATTTTGTTGGTTTAGGCGGTCAGTCTTAGCGTATATATTTGCGTTTACGGTAACGAGACGAATGTACTTCAGGCGACCGTCCCAAATTAAAATACCATTTTCAATGTTATGTTCGGTCTTTCTAGTCTTTTCATCGTAAACCAATTTGCGATTCGGTATTATTACTGTAGTCACCAGTGGGGTAGCCAGGGGGAAGGAAGGAATCCCCCGAGAAGCTTTTGACCTTAAAAATTACCAATGGTCCCCCTCAGTAAAATTTTTTTCTCAGCAGGATTGCATTTTTCCTGTCGGAGTAGCCTGGAAATTGCTTTTTTCGCTTTAAAAATCTAAAACTCGGCCTTGCCGGGCAAAACACACCGGCCGGGAGGACCGAAGCGACATAAGATCTCGACCTGAGTCAGAACATCCCCCCGCAATTTTTTCCTAGCTACGCCTATGGTAGTCACAATGTATTTACACGCGAATTTATACTCTTGAATTATCTGCCATAATTTATTGGCAGATTTTGCATGCCTATTACCCAATAATCTGTCGAAATTTTACATTTTGCGGATTCCTTCTCTTACGATCTGTTGAGACTCATTGATTTTTATTTTTCGGTTGATTTTTTGGACTAGTATTTACGAATTTGACTTTTGTGTTCCAGCTTGTTGAAACGGAGCGTGCTGAGTTTCCACTGAGGGCGATATTTGGGAAAATCGTGAAAACTTCTTTGCTTCTTGTCGGTGTAAAATACAACTCGTCTTCTTAGGATTGAATCTGACAAAACGGAAAAATATGTCCTTTAGTTGAACACTAAGAGCTCTGCACCCATCTTCCGGGTTAAAATGGCAAAAACTAGTTTTTAAAAATCCGTCGCCAAATCTGGAAATACGGTTTCCAGTGTTTCGCAGCCTATATTTAGCGACACAGGCTTTCAGAAAACACTACTCGGAATCATAAGGATTTACAACTTTGTTCAACATCACTTTTTTATTGGGCCACTCAATTGGTGCAGTTTTATCGCTGACGAACTCTATTTCCAGAATGTAGTCTGTTTTCATTTTCTTGTTTATGTATTACTACCTGTGCATCACGAATGGCCTATATAGGTTTTCTGATGCACTGGTTTGGTTACGTAAAGTCCAAAAAGAATATTTCGTACCTTTTCAACGGTTTAGGATCGACAAATTAGTTTTGTATATTTTCAGTTAGTTGGTTGGATATTTTGCTTTCAGGGCTATGTCACAGCTTAAACAAAATGTTGTAACGATTTATCATGAAAATTCAGGGAATAGGTAGGTTTTTAATATAACATCCTGTAGAGTTGCATATTGTCCTGGAGATTTCTTAATTCAAATAACAAACTTCAGATGCTACATCATTGCACTTTTTGTTAGAAATTATGTATTTAGCCCCGGCTGTTTGGACTTTACTTGCAGATTGGTGGCTTTTGGACAATCCCAAATCTCTTGCTTCCAGTTGGCCCTGGCGTCTCTCCAAATCTCCATCTAAATTGCCCAAGATATCCAAAATATCCTAAATTTACGCTTTATTGTGAATGAGTTAGTGTTAACCATAAATTGAGGTAGCGAGCCAGTTCGACTATTTCAGTTAAGCCTACTTTACTAAAAGTCTGTGGTCTAAAGTAGGCATAATCCTTGACTCAGTGTATGCCTATACTGCAAGTATTGGTGCCAACGCATGTTTCAAAATAAAAATGTTTGTTTTTATATCAAAGCGTTAATAGTAATCAAATAGAGTTGTAGTATTGAATGGTACAGTCTAGTATACACTCTAGTATATATAAAGTTTTAAATTTTAGGATATGGTTTTCAATATCCGGATTATCCGATATACGCCACAATTTTATGCGTATGTGGTAATTCATATCCCTCCCCAATACTAGTAAATAGTCATTGTCACATTGTTACTCTGAAACAAGCGATTCTTCAATAAGCCTGAAGGGAATTACTTAGTTATAATTATCTATATTATCGTCTTAGAATGGACACAGTGTCCGCTACCCCACATTCACTCACGGCAAAAGTTAAGGGTTAATGTTAGGCTTATTTGAGAGAAGTTTCGGCTTCAGAGTATTGAGAACGGAACTATATATTGTAGAGAACAGAGCTATTGTATTTCATCTAAGCTTTTGAGCTCATATTGAAATTTATTTCCTAATAATGTATATCCTTGGATGTTCTTATCGGGATTTACAGCTGAAAATTTAAGTATCTATGTTCATATTATGTTGCCACTCATCAATGTACAATTATTTAATCTTGCGGCTTACGACTGTCATAAATTTTGTACTAATTTCATAGCATACAGGGAACTATTGTAGACTACAGAGCTATTGTGTTTCATCTAACCTTTTGAGCTCATATTGTAATTTATTTCCTAATAATGTATATCCTTGGATGTTCTTGTCGGGATTTACAGCTAAAAATTTAAGTATCTATGTTCATATTAAGTTGCCAGTCATCGATGTGCAATTATTTATTCTGTCGGCTCATAACCGAACGTCATAAACTGTTTACTAAATTAGTAGCATAAGTTAAATAGTTTTTTCAGCGTAAGACATGTTGTGGATAACTAAAGACAGACTAGGCAGATAAGGGTAAAAATTTTACACTGCGAGTCCAATAGTGGGAAATAAAAAAATTTTGGTTTGCGTCATAAACTGTTTACTAAATTAGTAGCATAAGTTAAATAGTTTTTTTCAGCGTAAGACATGTTGTGGATAACTAAAGACAGACTAGGCAGATAAGGGTAAAAATTTTACACTGCGAGTCCAATAGTGAGAAATAAAAAAATTTTGGTTTGCGTCATAAACTGTTTACTAAATTAGTAGCATAAGTTAAATAGTTTTTTTCAGCGTAAGACATGTTGTGGATAACTAAAGAAAGACTAGGCAGATAAGGGTAAAAATTTTACACTGCGAGTCCAATAGTGAGAAATAAAAAAATTTTGGTTTGCATCAACCCGCGGTGTGTTCCAGGAAGTGGGTCTACTGAAAGACAAAGTATATATATTCTTAATGATTTTATTATTTGCTCTTGGTATTTTGTTTTCAATTGGACGATAAAGTCATTGTCTCAACAAGTATATAAATTCCCTGAGAGATTAATTTCTGGCGATTTCTCACTATTTCATGTTTTGTTTTTGAGTATTGAATTCTGAGCGTTAACGAAAAGTTAAAATTTGGCAATGCCACTTTGTGGATTTTTTCTTGTGACGCCCGTAACTCAAATTGACAACGTCCGATCGTCTAGCGGGACAGCGTATAAATGTGTTATTAGCTTGTTGTCATCCCTGATACGTGTTAGCCCGGATGTATCTAGTGCAAAAGTTTTTAGTCTCCTGGTACCCGCGTATATTGGAGCTTTTTTCACCGCGAACTGTTCCGAACCCACGGGCTTAGGGAATTTTTCAGGCCCGCGAAGCCAACAACTTGTAGACCTATGTCGGATCTTTGAAGGTTCATCATTATTGATTTTAAATAATTACACTGCGTTTGGCTTCGTAACAGTTCAGCATTGGCCGCCCAGGCTACACGGCGAAGAAATTGATCCACGTTCGTCATCAACCTCCCGACTGCTCAGCCAGTTACCTCAAACGGAAGGTTACATCTTAACAGTGTGGAGAAATTGGTTATATCCGCGTCCCCTGACCTTTTTCATAGCACCAATTCCACCAATCGCTTACTTTTTCTGTCTGATACTCACTATATAATACAGCGTTTTAGATAACGTCTACTGAAGCAAACGAAACCCTTAATCTTTTAAACAAAGCTCATTAATGGAACACTTTTGCCATAACGATGGCAGCGCACACCGCCCAATAAAGATACTCACAAAGTCGCCACTAAACAACACAACGTAATTTCGTTAGCGGATGCATAAAAGAACCACCAAGTGCTTAGGACATTGCTCACAAAACGGGACTTACGTGTTTTTTGATAGCAGTAACTATGCGGAGCCACCTAATCATTTCAACATTAGTGCATACTACCGCACATGTAGGATTGTGAATGTTATGGGTACCCATTACCCGCGGGCTCAAGCTTTGCGCCCGTGCCTGGCCCTCCGATAACACGTAACCACGCACAGCTGTGTATTAGGTCTGTGTTCTTTTTGGGCTACGCCTATGGTGTAACGCTTTGAATTTGGTGTCAATAAATATTGTACCATGTTGAATTCGTTACTGGCGTAACTCTGATACTGTTTACCTTGGATTCTGTATGTAAATCACAAAACGTAGCGAAAATGTTTCAAACATACTTAAATTTAAATCTTGATAAGTTTTCGAGAACAAAATGCCAACTAAAAACATTTTGCAAGGTCCTAAATCTGTGTTATGTCATGTTCGGGCCAGGTTGAGCTTTCGACTGAAATGCATGTATGTCGTTCACTTCGATAGCCAAAGCTGCTTTATGCTCATACCAGGAACCTGCAAGGTCCTAAATCCGTGTTGTGTCGGGTTTGGGCCGGGTTGAGCTTCCGGCTTAATGCATGTATGTCGTTCACTTCAATAGCCAAAGCTGCTTTATGTTCATACCAGGAACCTGCAAGGTCCTAAATCCGTGTTGTGTCGGGTTTGGGCCGGGTTGAGCTTCCGGCTTAATGCATGTATGTCGTTCACTTCAATAGCCAAAGCTGCTTTATGTTCATACCAGGAACCTGCAAGGTCCTAAATCCGTGTTGTGTCGGGTTTGGGCCGGGTTGAGCTTCCGGCTTAAATGCATGTATGTTGTTCACTTCAATAGCCAAAGCTGCTTTATGCTCATACCAGGAACCTGCCTTCACTGGGTGTTTGCTTGCCAGTGCACAGTGCAGTACTGGCTACCAAATTGAACAAAGACGCCTGGAACATTATTATGGCTGTATAAACATGTGTGTAACTTCATATTTATTAAATTTGAATTTACATGTGTCTTCCAATTCCCTTATGTATATATGTCTTAACTATTGTATATACTGTCTTGATTTTGCTGTATTGTGAAACTATTGAATGGTGATGACAAGTTGTCAGTTCTGGCCCATGACGACATATATGTGGCAATGTTGTGTGTTTGAAATTGTCTCACTGTCACACGGTTTATGTTTGTGCGTGGTTTATTGTTTTCCTTGGGCCTCCTCTTGCTTGACTTTGTTTTAGATTATTTGTCGTTGTCTCAAGTTATTATGTATTGTTTATGCTGATTTTGTGTGGAGTTTGTTTTCTGGACAAAATAAAGCGTGTTTTTGGTTATACATACCGCCAGCCCGAAAATGATCAATTGTCATAATACATGGATAATTTTGGTACCATTTGGCTCAGGCCGAAAAGGCGGTTCAGAAATTAGCCATTCCAGTCGGTTTTATGATAATTTTTTCGATTTTTGGGTTTCTAGTCGGTAGCCAAAATTTTCGAAAAAAATTTCTCGATAAACGCATAATCTTATATTTGAACCGCATTCATCCGATGAGTCGATTGTTGCAAAAATGAGCTAAATCGGTTCATTTGTTAACTACTTAGGCTAAGCCTAGGCTTAGACATAGCCTAAGTCCTTAACCAGTGTACTGATTTAGCGGATTTTTTGCGTCATTCAACTCAGCATCGCCTGAATCTTTGCTTCCGGCTTGGTTCGTTACCAGTTTATCTTGCCTCAATTCCAAAAGCTCGAGGATGAAAATAATACGTTGCGGACGTGGATGAAGAAATGGATACACAAATGGATGTGATCCAACAAAATTGCTTCAAGCTGCGAAAAAATAATACGAGCGATTAAACGCTAGTTCCAATACTTAACAATCAGCACATATCTACCAATCTACAAAGCACTTATTCGTTCGCGCCTTGAATACGCGACATGCTGTTGGTGTCCTCATTACAGACGCTACTGTAAAGTGCTCGAGGATGTGCAGCGAAGAGCTACTAGGCTAGTACCTAGTTTGGCTAACCTAGACTATATCGAGCGACTGAAGGCATTGAAATTGCAATCTTTGGAGACGCGGCGTATTCGAGCTGACCTCATTATGATCTATCGCATGGCAAACAATTTAGTAGATGTTCCATTACATCGCTTTTTTAAACTTGTTGGCGAAACACGTCTTCGCGGTCATTCACTGAAGCTCCAAACAAGATATATCCCCGAGTCAATTGTGCACGATATAGTTTTGCATGCCGCACCGTGGAAATTTGGAATAGCCTGTCAAGTGAAGCAGTCTCAGCATCATCGCTGGCGTCATTCAAGCGGTTGCTCCACGCGTCGGAAGCACTGCCAGATCTGTGAAGTCGTGTTGCTGCTCCGCTACATTTGTTTCTAGAATCAATATTCCCAATAACAACATTCACGGAAAGCCGAATCTATCGGCTTGCTTGAGTCCGGACATCTCAAAATCAACGAATATGAATAGAATATCACGCTTTTCCGGACAGTGGCACCATCAGGTGCGTAACATACGTGACAACATACTTCGCTCTTTGAGACAATTAACGTTTGCAAAAGGTTTAAGTAACAATTATAAAATGCTTTAAGCTAATCCTGCAAAATGGTAAAAAACACTAAGACCAACAGCTAAAACTACGGTTGGACAGCAAAGTCAGATATCAGTGACGAAAGGGGGGGCTGTGAAAATCGTGGCGTCGCGATAATGCAGTTAAGGGATTCGGCTTCTGCGACGCCTCAGAGGGGGTCGGGGGACCTGCAGGGTGAAGGGTAACTGTGCCCTCGGGGGGGAGATGTGGGCGTCCAGACCTCAGGGAGTTATTCCTACCCCCTATAAACACGCATGATATTAGTCACCGAAGAGTATAGCAAACTTCATGTTTGCTGCGCTAATATCCGTGATGTCATAAACATTTGCACTCCCTATCCATGTTTTTGAATTACTGACTTACACTCGGCCCATATTCCTGGAACACAAAAATTATGCCACACCCATGTTATATTCACCACCAAACTAAGCCTTCACTTATGTCAGACAATGTTTCCAGCGTTGGACAACAATGTCAATGCTGTTGTGGAGGGTTCGATCATAGCATCTATGTAGAATTGCAAAGCAAACTTGCGGCCACAGTATTCACGCAACTCTATTACCGCTTGGGACCATTCATCAGACGCTCAGAGTTTTCAGGGGGGATTAATCTCAGGGTGTAGAGGACGTTGCGGGAGAGAATCTCCAGGAAGTGCTGAAACAAGTTGATGACCTCCCCTTGAGGATTATACATTTATCAACAAATTTTTTTTGAAAAAATTTGATAAAAAGCAAGGACCATTGGCAAACCAGAAATGGAACTTTTGTCATAAATCGTTAGGGGGTTTACCCGCCTTGAGGGTGCCACCACCTCTGAGGATTGTGTTTGGTGTTGAACCCTTCTGACAAAATTCGGAGGCGCCGAACACATAGTCAACGGCGAAAGCGCCGCCCAAACACCGCCTCCCCTACCGGAGTACTGGCTACCCTCCTGGGACTACGGACCTCGGTCCCTGTATGGTCAAAAATATATATAGCCGAAATAGATATTTTCTGAGCTGACTCGTTGAGCTGAGTCGAAAGCAAAATGTTCGCAGTTTCGTCAAAAATGACGAATTTCTAATGGAGAATTCTAGAAGCGACGATGGACTGGTTCATTTGAACATATATGTGATCGATGTACCTTTTTTGAATGGTACAGTATCCTCATGGACCTCGCAAGGTTTCGTGATGTTCAGTGTAGTGTCATATGTTGTTCCATCTACCATTACAAATGTTTTCGAGCATGATGAAAACGATGAACTGATCTATTTGAGTATATCTGTGACCCATGCAAACTTTTTCGGATTGTACTGTATCCCATGAAACCCATTCTTGAGCCGTTCATGATTCCGTGATTTTCAGTCAAATGTTGTAGCTTGTTTCATTTATTGATATAAAAGTTTTTGCGGATGCTGAAAACAATGAGATGATTCCTTTGAATGCATCTGTGACCAATATACCCTTTTGCTTGAAACTGTATGCCGTGTAGCCCACCGTGATCTATATACGATTTTGTGGGTTTCAGCCTAATGCTGTAATTTGTTAAATCTGCGAATATAAAGGTTTTCAAGGCTGGTAAAATTAGTATGAGTCTTTCGAACGAATCAGTGACTAGAAATGTCGCTTGCTCGCAGTGATACCGCTCGCTGCGCAATCGTGGGTTGAGCCACCATCTAGTTGTACAGAAGCTGCTTTTGAAAATAGCCTTGTCACCAAGTCATTGCCCTTGCTAGATTGCCGGGACACTGCCATGACATGGTCACTGGGACAGAATCGTGACACATAATGGTGATCCGGTTTCATGTCTGGTGTATATATTGCACTAAGCATATGTAACGATGTACACTAACTAAGATTCCTGTATTTTTTAGCGTTCCGCGACAGTATTTGTGGAGTTAGGAGCTGGAACAGAAACTGTTTTTGTGCGCTCATTGTACGTACCAACATAGCTATGTGTACTGCATGTAAAACGAAATCTAATTATGTCACGGCATTAATTATTGATGACTGGCATTTTCCATCCATAGATATACTCACATGAGCTTTGTTGTTACCGGTATATTGGAGACACCCTATTCTTATACTCAGAGCTTTTTTCAGCTAGATTCTGATAGTTGCAAATATATACCTATAGCTTTCAGCTGTGACTACTTTTTGCCCGTGCTAGTGTTACTTAAGCAGACATTGCAGAGCAGGTGTTTTTTTCTATCGTGGCCACTAGTACATATACTAACAAGACGCAGGACTCAAGTATAAAGCTTTGTTTTATTTTGGGGGGGGTTACAAAATGTCGTGTACTTTCGATGTTTCCGCTCTGTGTTTTCGTTGAGTTGGCAATGGATAAGGCCAATCCAAAAGTTATATGTTAGTGTATATATGTGTGTTTTTATGAAAGTCTCTGTGCTATGCGCATGTGTCGACTAATTGTCGCTTACTTTACGGCTGTAGTGCTCGTCAGCCTGCTGACTTTGCAGTCCCGTTCCTCAGCCATGCTCATTCGCCGCCACTGGGAGCGATCTGCTGCATGGCCCGCCTGATTTTGACGTAGTTCGTGCTCCAGTTGGGCGATGCCGTATGCCCATCGCAATCGATCTAGATCATTGACCACGGTCTTCTCGCTCAGGTGGCTTCAGACACACTTCGTATGCATTTCCAATCGGTGGGGATCCTGAACTGGCCGCACAGCATGACAGATTCGGTTCTCTACTATGCGAGGCACTTGTTTTGCTCAGTTGGTAATTGCAAGCGTAAGTATTTGTGTTCCCTACGAAAATTTGTCGAATACGTTGAACAAATAGTTTAGTGAGTATCCACGTATGAGAGTATTCTTACTACGTGTAAGTCGATCAACTGATGGGCAAGTAGTGAAGTTAGTTGTTTTGATTTGAGAATTGATTTGGGGTTCCGTGCTGACAGAACAGCCGTTAACCGTCATCATCCTCAGGTTGATCTTGCGTACCCAAACGCACACACGCTTTCTCCATTTTTGAGACTGCAGAGTATAACCAAGAGCCCTGCTAAAGGGTGTGACACTTTTTTAGCTTTTATATACAATTGACCACGGTACGGCGCGGTCGTTTTCGCCCTTACCCACCTCCTAGCTTTTCGAGCCACCAGGTGGTCGAAAATATGACCCACCTCACTCGTTTTCTTATACCATTATATCCAGCCCCACCAGCAGGTTTTTGCACCACCGACTATACCCATCCAGGTTTTTTGAACCAGTAAATTCGGAGTTCTCCAGGTTTTCAAACCACTGTTTAAGGCCCCAGTTTTGGACCCCTTTCTTAAGACCCAGGTTTTGGACCCCTTTCTTAAGACCCCAGGTTTTCGACCCACTAAATTTTTTTTCAGTGGGTGGAAAGCCTCATGGTTTTATAAAATGGGACAAACACCTGGGGCCTTAAAAAGTGGGTCGAAAACCCGAGGGAAAAGGGTAACGGCTAAAACAATGACGACGTACTCAGGTCAGTTATATATAAAAACTAAAGCGTGTCCACTCTTTTGCAAAGTCAATCATCATCTGCTATTGGTATAACCAAACAAAGTTAGATATTTCTGCTGATACTATTAGGGCATCCTATATTTGTTTCTGTTGCATGAGCTCGCACATCGTATAAAATATATTAGTTATTACATATATAGCTGAGTATGGAACGATTAGAAAGGATAGAATTTGCACGCTCTTGTCATAGAAATATTAAGATATATGAAGACGTAAGTCTTAGTGTTTTAGGCGTACAAAATAGCGGAGTATATGTTATACAAGCTGAATGATGGGAAATTTGACTCGTTCAATGTTTGGTATATTTCATATGAATTTTAAAGTAAATTTTCCATTTCATTTTAACTTTTGTGTGATGCTTATTTGATATCTTTTATCGGGATAATATGTATTGTAGCAAATAGTAGTATAAATATTAAATATGTAGTAATATATCTATAGTTCAGGGAAATATCGCAACAAAACCATAAATGCAACCATAATACGATTACGACAGGAGTCCAAGCTTAACCGCTGTTAAATAAATTATCAACGTCAAATCGTTTTTGGTATCTCAGATTACTTTCAACCTGGAGCTAAAATCCATGTATTTTTATCATATCAATTAAGAATTTGATGATGATAGAAGTTTCCGAAAGCACGGGGAGACAAAAGTATGTTTGTTGTACATCGCTGAAAAGGAATGACCAAACAGCAAAGTATGCTTTAATAAATGCTGTATAAGAACCCTAACTCACAATCGTGTTTGGATTTAGGTTGTTTTTTTAAACATAAGGTGAAGTCCAGTTTCACCTTTGGTGTAAAACTAAGTTTTGCTATTTGTTTTTGCTAATCCAAATTTCTAAACATTTATTTTGGCCAAAGTTAAGCTGAGGTGCGAAAGCTATATGCATGCTATGCCGTCCTCGATATATTAAGCCTGAGCTTTAGCCAAAGCTAAGGCCTTTATATGAAGAATATACTAAGGGCAAAATTAAGTCGGGCGGGGGGCTGCCGCCACGAACCCCGCATTAAGCTGATTTAAGGATATAACGCTATGCCCTTCAGTTGCGCCCTTGACTTGGGCCTTTATTTCGATGACTTAGGTAATAATTCTTGCGGGAGGTATCGTATAGAGCAAATATAGAATCCTTTTTGAAAAATCGAATTTTCTGGCCGAAAGCTGCTTCTGAGCCGTTTTTCAATTTTATCTCAGATCAATCGTTTGCGAACCATGAGCCAACGTTTAAAAACACCCTGAAAATTTAAATATTACAAATTTGGACTAGTTCAGCTCTTTGCGTGCCATACTAATCGATAGGTCTACAACAGTGTTCTGTGTAGCACGTTAAACACATTTCAAACACCTGTAGTTACCATAGTCTTTACGTCTACGATGTGTGTATCTTTTAAGGTTCCTTAAAATCTTTATCTTTTCGGCTCGAATCCGGTCTTCTTTCTGCAACAGAGGTAGCTGTCTCTGTCTGGTTTTACTCTGGCTGTCGGAGTAAATAGTAACATTATAGTGACGAGGATGGAGAGTGTAGTGAATCATCTGAAAAATTTATTCTCAGCATTCATATTGGATACTAACATGCATATATATGTATGATGTATATACAGTGTGCCTACATATCCGTGCGTAAAAAATAAAAACCATTAGGGATGCAATCTGGTTGCTAGATCATATCATCGGGCGTGGTTGCACCGTGAACGTGCGTATCGTTTATTAATGAGAAATTTGAGGCGATACCCGCGGTTATGCTGAAACTACCCAACGTTTGTTCTTTTTGGTTGGTATGAATTATTTTGGCTTCGCTACGTTGCTTGGTGAACGCGAGCGGCGGTTTGGAGAAGTCTTTTTTGCGTCTTAGATTTCAAGGTACCCAAATAGGCACTAACGGATTTTGTGTTGCATTTTTGCCGTTTCAAAAAGCAAGGTAGTATTATTTCGCTGATGTATCGTTGTATTGTCTCTCTACTTTTTTTGTTTTAAGATTACCGGCGATAGTAGATATACCTATTGTATATATGGTTATGGTGGGTTTGGGTTTGCCCATTTGGTGGGCTCGGTATGCTGCAAATAGTGGGTTTTTTAAATCAAAGTATCAGTTTCAGCAAGATGGAGAACATTGGCGTTGTTGTGGCATTACTGATGCCAATCGGGAATTACCGTCGGAAATTGATGCTGAGTTTATAACAGGGTTTATTTATTCACTGACATGGTCTAGATTTAATGTTAGAATGGGTTATATTTATCTAGAAACTACGGAAAACTAAATGATAATCAGGATATGGATAAATTTTCATTTCTTGTATTCGAAAAATGTGGCCAGCTACCCAGTCTAGCTATTGTGGCTTAATTTGGTGTGGATCGTCCACCGTGAAAAGGAATGTTTAGGTCGTGGTTTTGGCAAGCAAGAAAAGTGTTCGTCCACTGTCGATTCATTATCATAATTAACGTGTCATTCATAGCCGAGTATTTGCTGAGTGAGTTACAATTTTACTTATGCCATCGACCTAAAGTAAATTCATTTGGGTAGCCTACAGTTTGGGCTTTTCAGGCTAATGCTAAATAACGCCAGTTCCAATTGAACATTAATTGGTTAAGTATTGTCACCCACCCCTGTGGCTCGTGAGTATTATAGGCCCATTTGGGAACGCTTAGGAGGGGATCATGCCCAGTCTCCGTACATATTCAATGCTAGTTGCGTATATCCAGAACATTTGGGTTCTGTTCTCTGGCTGTAACAGTGATATTTTGTGTATTTTTATCTGTGTACTGGCATCCGATAATTGTTTTTTACATTAAATTTCGAGAGAGATTTTTGTATCTAAATAAAAGTCATTTAAAAACAAAAACTACAAACAGCTTTGGGTCCAAACCAGACTAAGGAATGTGCACAATCCCTGCTACCTAGTCAAGTTATTAAGCGGAGCGAAGCGAAGCTTTTTTGTTTTCGTCAGAAGGGGAAAATTCGGCACTGTCTGTCCGTCCGTTCGTTGAACTCCTCAATAACTACTGGGCCAATTTTAAAAAATTTTTGTTTGAAAGGCCAAATGTTGGACAGGTGCAAGACATAGATTTTGCCAAAATTTGCTTTAGTTAATTAGTAATTACCTAATTAGTTAAGCGTGTTAGCCTATTTTTAGTAATTTCAAACAAAAGTTGCATATTTTTCAATAAATAATTAGTGTAAAGCTATTATTTTGGTGCATATACTACATCTCGCCGTGGTGATTGTGAATCTGGTGCTAATTTACTATTCGAGGAAGTTAAAAATGCTAATTACTTAGTTAATTAGCTAATTACTAATTAATTTTTTGAAAATTTTCAAAGTGCTCATAAATTAAAAATGCGTTTTCTGCGTCGCTGATCACGAATATGGCATTTCTGAAGCTCTAAAACCTGGCTGTATATGCCAATTAGTTGGTTAATTAACTATATAGTTAATTAGGTAATTTTATGCAAATTTTCAAATTACTCCAAAATGGCTAATTTGTTGCGCTCGGGGGTTTTCGATGTTGCTGATTATGAATATGTGGCTTTTAAAGCTCTATGATTTTATGATGGGTGCTAATTAGGTAATAAGTTGATGTCACTAATTAAATAATTTCTTTTAGCTAGCGAAATTTTTGAATGGGGGCTTTGAAATCAATTGCCTAAAACATGATACTTAATATAAATTAATTAAATAGTTCAATCACTTGTACACACAAATAAGATACCAAATACTTTGCCTGTTGCTCCGCTCACTTTTTGTAATTTATTACGTTTACTATTATATATACAGTGCTGACCTTAGTAACCACCAATGCCAAAGTCATAGAATCATTGAACGAGGTTATATGAAAACATGTTGGACTTAAAATGGTTTTCAATCGTTTTCGATTTCGTTAGTAGTCGCACTGGCCTCCCCCACATGCCGGTGGTTTGGTGTAGGCCAGCGGCCCACACTACGGCGGTTTTCTTTCTTACACAGTGGCACACTAGAGAAGTCTTTTATCTGGTTTTAAAAAAAGCACGACACCACAAAATAGACACTTGCGTGTTGTTTTGAGGTTATTGTTTACTGGGTTCTTTATGTTACCCGATGCTGGCTGGCTGTTTGTTGGTGTCCATTTTTACTTGGAGTATATGCCGATGTCGGCACTTATTGTTCGTTTCAATAATAGCTGGTCTACTTATGTTCAGTGCTTTTAAGATGTAGGAGTGCTTGCTATCTGATTGTGGCTTGTATCATAGATATGCTGTTTCCTTATTGTTTTAGCCAGGATCTGAGAGCAGTTTTTATTTGTCATGGAACCGTAAATAGAGCTTTAGAATAAATCTATTCACTATTGTTCATGCATAATCGCAATATTATTATGTGACTCATTTAATATTATTACGTGATGAGAGTTGAGTTTGCAACTCGTTTATTATTTTTAATTTTTGTTCAACGGATTTGGTGAATTTTCTGGAAAGAAAATTGGCTTTTATACAGTCAAAGGATCAAAGGATGCGACGTACTTATAATAGCCTAAAGTTGTGCTTTAGAAGCTTTCGAATTAGGCTTGCATCTATAATTTGTGCTAAATGTTTCTGTGTTGCTTGGTTACAGTTAACCGTATGCTTTGTAGTGTCATCTCATAAATCAAAAACGGAAATATTACATCCAAATTCGGTATTATTCAACCGAAATGTTTTCAGTCTCCTATGGTTCCGATAGGTTCCTCTGCAAAAGTGAATTGGAGGGAGTGTTTTCGGTTTTAAAATATTTTTTTCACACCATTTTTTATTTAAAACTGGTCTTCGGACGCATAAAATGGAAAATGAGAGTGGTATAAAAGTAGACAATTTTGGTATTTTTCTTTGTTTGGTGGTACTAGATTTTTTATTGCATAGTCTCTGGCCACGGTTTACTTTCTGTGGACCAGAACACGGAAGACGCTTTAAATAAGATTATCGCAAGTTGTCTTTGGCTGTTTTTGTGTCACAACAGAAATTTTTTGAGGGCAATTGCTTTCCTGAAATTTTGGATTATCTGTTAGTTTTATACCATTAAGTCTTTATAATTGGTAGTAATACGTATATGTATTAGCAATTACTGTGCTAACCTTGTAAGTTTGAAATACAAATGTTTCATATAATAGCAACGTAAAACCGGTCCAGTTTTATATCTATCAGCTAACGATGGAGCCGATAGAGTGATAAAGTAGTGTAAAATCAGGAAAGGTGGGCTGGAAATTGTGCTCTTTTGACGTAATTTTAATGAACTTTATATGGCATTTTGGTTTTTGTGCGTGCGCAGCTGTTTATATGTATATGTTATAAAAAGAATGATCCGAGATGATCAATCTGAATCGATGAAATTTTTTTTGGATCATTCTATTAAATGATCAAAGAGCTATATAAATATATAACAGCAGCTATGTTGCGGAATTACCTAGGCCGTATTGAATTCCTAGCCAGGAGCCTGCTCGATGATTGTAGTACGGTGATCAGTCGGTATTTGGGAGTGTGGGGGGCGCCCCTGAGTGGCAAGAAGTGTATTAAAAGAAAGATTTTCCAAAACTCCTGCGCGAAGCATTAGTTACTAACAGTTGCTCTATAGGTTTAGTTAGGGATATGCAGAAATCGCTAGAACAATAAATTTAATGAAATAAATGCTGTTCTATTTATGCGAAATATCTCCGAAGCCAGAAATATGTAGCCCTAAAATACAACATTTTAGATTTTGACTATTTTATTTAGGAAATTTTCTTCGGTGTAGTAGTTCTGGGTTCAAAGAAAGGTTATTTTGGGTCGTATACATTGTGAAACTGGGTGTGACATGCTCTTCCTTCTTAGTATCCTTTGTCTTGTGTGTGAATGTTATGTACTAAGTTATATTTTATTTACATTTTCATTTTTGGAATATTAGACTTCGATTCTGTTTATTTGTCAATGAATGTATGTAATATATATATACTGTGAAGGTGATGAAAATAGATGTTTTTTTCAAGCATAATCTTCTCGTACAATAATCGTTTGTCAGAGCATAGTGTAATGTAGTGGATATTGTGTGTTGCAGGGATGAAATGTTTTTAATTCTGTCTCTGTGTGTGTGATCGGCCATAACTGGAGAACAACTTAACCGATTTTTATGATTTTGTGTTCATTCGAACCTAACTTATAACCCGAGCGTTTTTTGAGTTGACGTCTGGTTCAGAGTCTGAGGTCTAAACTAGGTTTTTTTACCCTACCATTCACGGAAGCAAAGTTATTTTTATCTTAAGTTTCAAATTCTTTTCTCAGGTTGGTTTAGTTTCATAGTAAAATAAGAAATGCCGATGCCTCTTTTTTGTTTTTCGACTAATGCTCCGGTTCTGTAGTTATAAGGCTTGAGGTACGGGGGTATGCCATCTTCATCGTGCCTCGACCCAAAATCCGAAAGTTTGATCTGACGTTCTGGGTGGCTGAAAAGTTTCACTTGAGTTTTAGGGCTGGGAAACTCTTTGCCGGTGTTGGTTTTGCTCTGTAACATATGGTTCCAATGGTACGTGGGTGTGGCGCCCCATGATTCGTGGTCAGAGTTCTCGAATTTTGTCATGATTGGTTTTATTTCATAGTAACATGATAAATTCCGTATTTTCTTTTCTTTTGTTTTTCGATTAAGGCTGCGTTTGTGTAGTTATGGGGTGTGAGGTATGGCATCCTCTGGAGCCAAAATTCGAAAATTTGTTCTGACGTCTTTGGCGGCTGAAAAATTTCATTTGGGGGTTTTAGGCATGGGATACTCATTTCCGGTGTTGGTTTGCTCTGCCACCCATACTTCGTTGGGTAAGGGGGCATTGCGCCCCCATGGTTTCTCGACCCAACATTCCTAATTATATTGTGACGTCCTTTGAGGTTGATAGCTTGCACTTGCGGGTTTTCTTGCATGGGAAACTTATTGAACTCTGCAATCTCGATAGAGTCACTAGTACGTTTGTAACGAAGTCGGCATTATTCGTCATTGTGCGATTTATGTATTATATGTGTATTTTAGATAAATAATATGCACTAAGGTGTTGATCGTTTTTGTAATAGCAGTAACAACATGTTTCATAAAACAAAATTTTAGTTCAAAAGACACGCTGATCAAATTTTGGGATTTGGCCTCTCAGCATTGCATCTATACGTTGCTCGGACATCGAACGGAGGTAATTTTAACATTGCCAAAATAATTTTTAAATATATATAGCGAATATTGAAGCGTGTGTGGTATGTAAGTATCAGCCGGAGCCAGTCGCCACGCAGTTTGCTGTAAAGTATGTGGAAAGTGGGTAAGGTCAGGATTGCGCAGCGGCCAGTAGCCAACTATTTATGTTTATTAATGGAATGGGAATAGAAAGCTCGTTGGTTCGAACATCATGAAAGTATGCATGCTTCAATGAAGGGCGCCAGGAAACACAGTGCCCAGTAGAATTTAGAAAATGGATATACTAGTCACCATTAAGTTTTTATTGAATTCATTGTTTTCAGCAACATCGAAACCTTTATAATCATAGCTCCAGTATTTTATAGCATTAAAATGAAAACCGCGAATCATGGCTGGTTCATGGGACTGTGCCTAGGGAGTCTGTATGGGTATACCTGTTGGAAATTTAAGGATGAATCTGACATTAAAGTTGTATGATTCTACCAAACATATACATAGATTTTGGTTAATTCAGCCGTGTAAAGATACAATGTGATTTGACGTGTAGCGCCGAGACCCCCAAGAGGTAGGCCGTTAGGAGGCGACACAGGCGGCGCCACACTTTCCCACCCCAAGGACCGTTACAAATTGTTCCAGTCATGTCTATTCCTTTCAGTGGACAACGACGACATAATTGCAGGGGGTACATAGTTGCCATTTGTTTTACTTTGTCGTCGCTGCGAAACAACGTATTATGAAATTCGCCCAAGTCTGACATGCGTCGTTTGCCGTTTAATTATTATGAGTTTGTTTAAACTCATTTTGACATGCCTGAGTTTTTCAACATTTTCGTTTTTATACTTGAAAACGGTCTGCTTTTGAATATAGCTGAAATTTAACATTATTGATTTCTGATATTTTCAATTCAAAAGATATTTATATATTCAAAAAAGCTCCAGGTTTTTGAGCTAGGTTAATACCACGGCACTATGATTTTTCGTATAGTGTGCATCGTACGACAAGCTTTGGGAGCGCATAACGTTAAAAAATGTTGGATAAATAGATAGATAGATAAGGAGTGGGGAAGACTCAAGGCCCGGGCATGCCACGCGACCCGTGTTTAGACCGTTTCATGACTGTCCATTACACCGTCTCACGCAGATGCCAGGTCACACGAATCTCGTGCACTCTGTAGCGAATCTGACTATCTTCATAATACCTGCAGTACGCACTTCATCTATGCCTAGTATATCGTGACCGATGATTTTGCGCCTTAGTGGGGACTCCGAGGGGCAACATTTCCTGATCGCATAGAGTTCGGCCTGAAACACCGAGCCCATGCTGCACAGCGAAAACGATTGACGCATTGTATCGCTTATATATACCCCTGCTCCAAGCTTGGAACCTGAGGTATCTTCTATCTTTGAGCCGTCTGTATAACACTGGACGGTATGCTCATTCTCACCTCTGTCCCATTTTGCCCAGAGCTCTCTGTCTGGAATTTCCGTTTTCCAGACAAGAGCTTCCACAAAAACCTTCCCCATATGGTCAAAGGGCAGTTGAATGCTTCTAATACCCTCCGTGAGTAAGCCCGCATTCAAGTGACCTCTCGTCGCCAAGTGCTCTATATAGAACCAGAGACCATTGTTTGATAAGCCTGTGGTAACATAAAATCGCTTCCCTGTAAAGGGATGCATCTGCATGTGGTATGCACATAAGCGCTGATAGCCCCATCGTTGGGGTAGATCTCATAGCCCCTGTTGCCATGAGCAAATTCAGTCGCATAACCTCATTCAGTCTTCGTTTAAAATATGTTAGTCTGATTCTATGCCATCAGACTAACACAACATACTGGAGGATAGTGAGGACTACGGTTTTATAACACCATAGTATCCATTTGGGTTTGATACCCCAAGATTTCCCTATACAGCTTCTGCAAATCATAGTTGCTTTCTTAGCCTTCTTAACGATGAAGTCTAGATGTGACTTCCAGGTCAGTTTGAAGTCGATAATGACTCCGAGATACTTAATTTCTGCAACCATTGGGATATTTTCCCCGTTCAGCGTAAGACTGTCAATCCTGGGAATGTGCCTCTTATTTGTGAAGAGGACCATTCCACATTTACTTGGATTGACGCTTAGGCTCTTCTTAGTACACCATTGGTGTACTTTCTTTAATGCGGATGCCATTAATCTTCTTACAGACGCCACGCCATACGTGAAAAGATGTTACTTCGGGTTTCTTGATATATTGTGATTTGTATATTTCGAAACTTTTCGCATTTTTTGGTTAATCGACGAAAGAAATAAATCACCCTATGGTTTTGATATGTGGTGGAAATGGCCGTGTCGATGTACTTAATGTATTACTGTTGGTGTATTTTATTGTCTTTCTATTTATGAGAAGGGATGAGGAAGCTCAGTTTGGAACTTCGGAATAGTCACTGAATGCAAACTATCCTCACTCGCTCTGTTTGTGAGTCAGTAGTTAATATTCCATTTTTATCAGTAATCGTTAAAATATAATATGGCTCGAAAAGTGTTCGCACATAAAACAGAAATATTTATCGCGCGGTTTTGAATTTTAAAATTATAGCAGTTCGATTTTGAAGAAAAAATTATAACATTGTTGTTCTGTTTGATGTTGGCTAGAATCTATACAGCAATTTATGGCGAGTACTGTGTAGTTAGGGATAGAAATAAAAGCAAATCTTTCGAGAACACTCCTCAAAAGTTAACTGTTCAATAGCCATTCGTGAACGATTTTACTTTATATTTCTAATCGTAAGTGTATTAGATATAAACGGGGATTTTTTGACGATTTAACTACAAAACAAAGCTGGAAACATCATTATTCATAAGAAATTTTAAATCTATATGTTGATATTGGCGGGTCTATAACTGTTGTGATGTCGAGCAGGGATAGCTCAGTCATCTTAGATCATATGCTTGCAAATCCAAACGCTGGAGGTGATGGGTTCGAATGCCACCGCTGGCGGCTGCTTTTCGTGTCACTTCGTCGTTTAGCACTTGCTACTTAGCCCAAATTGACAATTGTTCGCATATAACAAGGAGGTGGTACCGGAAGGTCGGACTATATTGCCACTTTGCCGAACCCAGAATTGAATCCCATTCCACCCCAGTTACCTAATTGTGCCTGCCTCTTGTGTATATGCCTTATTAATTATAAAATATAAATATATTGAATATGTGTGAAATACATAGTATATAAAACGGCCTGTGGTAGGCCTTACTGGAAGACGGGATGTTGAATACAGCAGCTTTATATGTAAGTGCTGTGACGTAGGGCTGCGATAGCTGAGTCGGTATAGCGCCCGCTTGTGGATCCAAAGGCGGGAGGTTGTGGGTTCGAATCTCGCCCCAGCCCAACTTTTCGACGGCTATTTTTTACATACTGTGGTTGTTTAGGACCTGCTCCTCGGACCAAATGCAAAATTGTTTCTATAGTAATAGCTAGAAATTACCGGATCCTTGTACTTTGAGAGAAACTGCAAATCCCTCATATAGGGATGTTTGTGAGTGAAACGAAGAGGACCCACATATTTACCGTCATTTCTTCAAATTAAAACAAACATCGTTTTTGGGTTAACATAGTGCAATATTGTAATACTAGAACGAAAGCGATTGTTGTGTGTTTATAGGTTGCAAAGCGCTTTAGACATTTTTGGACAAATTAAATTTACAGATATAAATTATAATTACAAAGCTATTCAAAGTACATACGTAAAGTCCTGCACATTTTTGCGTGGGCAATTGACGAAACAAATTGCTGTAAATTTTCCCGTGACTGTAGTGGTATTTTTTGTTCACATGACGTACACTCTTGTCCCTTGTGTTGCAGGTGTGGGATTTTCTGCTGATTAACAACGAAACGCAGATTGTGTGTGGTTCTTCTGAAGCGGAATTGAAAGTGTACAATATAAGCTATTTGGATTCGGCTGACGAAAGTCCGGTAAAAATGTAATTGTTTGTAAAGTGTACATACTGATCTTCGTACATCGAAACATTTTTTGTGATTTTTGCGATCGGCTCATCTATAAATGTTCAACTGATTACTAACTATTAAGTTCTATCTTCGTATAGAACACCCTTGCAGTGTGCAATATAAGCTCTTTGGATTCGGCTGACGAAATTTCAGAAAGATATAGTTGTTTGTAAAGTAAAAATACTGATCCTCGTGCATCGAAACATTTTCTGTGATTTTTGCGATCTCTTTATCTACAAGTTTTCAACTGACGAGTGATTAGTAGGTATTAATTTTACTATTTTCATATAGAACACCCTTGAAGCTATGTATTTGGATTCGTCTAACAAATGCCTGGTGTATAATAAATTGTTTGCAAAGTAGACTTACCGATATTTGTATATCGAAGATTTGTGATTTTTGCGATCGGTTTATGTGTACCCTTTCCTTTCAACTGATGACTGATTTTTATTTATCATATTTTACAATCTTTGTGTAGAAAATCATTGAAAAATATTTAGTTTAGGATTTATGGCACATAGATAATATGGATACTTATATATTATTTTACAGTCGGATAAAGAAAATTCTTGAGCACACAAATAATACGACACTTTATTTCGAAGGCTGAGTCGACCAATACTCCTGCTGAAAAGGCGGTCGAAGAAAAAACTAAAATAAGATTTTATTTCATTTTTCTAAGTGATCATCATGACCTGTCGTCGTTTTTTCAGCTATCTTAAGTGCAAACTACAACAGGTATGCAAATTAGGTTGAATCATTGCATGTATTACCAAAATATAATTATTATGTTTTCCAGCGGCTTAATTTGTGAGTAATGCCAGTACCACGGTGTTTTAAACTCCAAAACTTATATCCTTGGTTCTGGATCTTCGTATTTTAGAATGACGCTACGATGTCGCGAATTGACTCGGATGCGAAGAAGCTGCGCTTGTCAGCATCAAGCGGGTCCGAATTAGCAGTCGCGGAAGCCTGGAACACTGACAGTGACGACCAGGATAGCGTAATTATTAACCAATTTGCATTTTAATTTTAAAGGGTGATATGAGAGTATTAAACATCTATTTTCGTCTACAGTGCTTGCTGTAAATTAGTAACTTTCAAACTAGCGATAATCGAACTGATACGAACCAAATTTAACCAAGACGCGCGAGCTAGTATTGCATAAATTCGAGCGGCTATGGAACACATTTTTAATAAGCGCGCTAAAAATTTCGAACCGAGCTTGAAAAAATTTGTCTGTTTTCCCAACAAATTTTGAATTTTTGAATTAAAGGTTTTGAGCGAACATAGGGAATCTTTTATATATGTTACGATTCGGAAGTTTATATTTTTGATCGAAAAATAAAAGCTGGTAGCCAGAACCTATGACTGGCTTAATGAGAGTAAGCTCATAGCTGTAATTATTTTTGATCTTCTATATACCATACAGTTTTTTAAATAACAATACTTGCGCTTTTTTGGTACTAATAATAATTAGTGTCAAAAATTTATATTATAGTTGAACTAATATGAGTGAGATTTTTTATTTTATTTATTGTCAGAATTCATGCTGAGAAGACCAACGCAATGCGTAATCC
This sequence comes from Trileptium ribeirensis, assembly GCA_030248225.1. Classification (NCBI taxonomy): domain Eukaryota; kingdom Metazoa; phylum Nematoda; class Enoplea; order Enoplida; family Thoracostomopsidae; genus Trileptium; species Trileptium ribeirensis. The sequence goes on from JASANE010008771.1 coordinate 43,824, forward strand.
TGTTATAACACGATCCAGTACCTTTTCTATTTACCGCTTTTGAACAAATCTCTCCATGGTTTGTCTTCATGTTCTCTTGAAATAATGTATTTGCACGATATTTGGATGAGCTTTTTCTTATTATTTATACAGCAAATACTTGTATAGCAAGCAAACAGTACACTGATATGATCGAACAAGCTCAGACGGTCAGTAAATTACTAATATTTATAGCAATACTGTTACTTTCTGCGCCTTTTGAGCATTCAACGTTGTTTGTATGCAGGTACATTATATTTTTGATTATTATCAGTTTCATCTCAGCTCTTGGTTGCATTAACAGTGATATTGTATTTTAGGGCGTACTCAAATGTAGCCTTGCAGGAACGCTACTACGGTGTGGGAGAGGTCGTGTTCAAGCACTGGAGTTGTCGCCCGATGGTGCATTTTTCCTCTGCATGGTAAGTAAATTATTTGGATTTCTTAATATTTTTCATTATTTTTATGCCCACTTTGATTTTTTATTTTTCATTTCTTACGCAATTCTTTTAATTTGATTCTTTATTTTTAATTCTTTTTAATTCAGAAAGCGTGAATAAAAAATAACAATAGAAATATGCCACCCACGGGCTCCGGGATGGGGCTGAGGATGGTCAATCGGCGACATCTCACCCGTATGAGGGTTACGTGGCATGGCCTCCAGCGGTTTATCGGCTACCACCACAGCAACAACAACAACGATGGAGACGTCAATGGTGCCCATCACGGCGGTTACAACTGCTCATGATGCACCCATACATTCCTGGGGCAACCCTGACGCATTACCATGCGTGTAGGCTTAAGGAGTCTCTGGATCCTGGCATCAGCGACAATATTGGGGTAACTTATTTGAAAGATTAAGCTCCTGCTGTACTTGTGGCAAAGAGGCGTACCAGGCTGGCCCTGGAAAAATTTTGGGGGTGACCCTCGCTAGTTAAGAGAACTGACCAAATATTTTTTCACTAGGTTCAGCCAAGCCTAAACGGGTAAGAGGAAGGGGTCGCAGTAATGTCATATTAAGGGTCGTGGTTCTTCTGGGGCACACCAATGGAGATATGGCAAGAAGGCTGAGGTTGTTGTCGAAGCCGCCGCGGCCACGACTGAGGTGGCTACTGGCTGTGCGGGTGGCTCCGCAGATGCTGACAGCGATTTGGGGAGAAATGGAGGCCTTGAACATCAAGGGATACACCGTACGGTCCTAAGGATCCCGAAATGGCGGACTCTAAGAAAACTCCCGACACCGAGGACTTTACCATGTTTCTGGGGAATTACAGGGTCAAAGCTGGCAAAAGGGATAAGAGGCACAGACTTAAAGAGGAGGGCGCGCTACAGCTTTGCCTTATTGAAGTCGTTGAGCAATATCCAATTCCAATGTCTCGAGAGCTTGATTTTGAAGACACTGGTCTAGCTAGGTGACGCTTCAGGGTTAACTGCAATGACCAGCGCACATTGATCTCTCTGAAACAAGTGGACCAATGATGAAAGAACACGGCTGGAGAACCAGAGTGTGAGTTTATGCAATGCTTAGCTCTATCCTGGACACTGTAAAGTTGCTTGCTTTATCGCTAGCAGAAGCACAATGTTGGCGCTCACTGACCCTGAAGTTGTCATGGGGAAACTGGATCGTAGGAATCCTGAAAACTTTAAGATTATTGTCTGGCACCCGGCTGGTCAGTGGGAAGCCCAGCATAATAGAATCTTCGTCTTAGCGGTCTTCCCTAAGGTTCTAGAAAATAGGTGTGTCATTTTCAAATATGGGTGCACATACTGCCGTTCTTTGATACTGCACAGAGGCTACTATTTGAGGCCGTACCCACATGGAGGGTAGCTCGGATAATGAGGAAAATCAGGAGAGGCTGGCCAATGATAGAAAATTATATTAGACTAGCCTTTTTCAGATCAACCTGCAGCAGGCAAACCTGATATCTGAGGAGTTGATAGATTTATGCGACCAGATGTGGTACTAAGTCAGCGGACCTATTGGGTTGAGGGTACCCCGGTAGGGTGTGGGTGGAAACAAAGGTCAGTTGATTTACAGTATGAGTTTATCAGCTGTGAAGGCGGCTATGTTTATTTATTCGGATATACTTGCTTTTGTTACGCGTCGCCTGTGTAGGATGGCCTGCGTTATTGTTAAGATTAAGTAGAATATACAGGGGTGTATTAATGAATTATACATAACATTATTGTATTTATCACACGATATTAATGAAGTGGTTATAAGTAGAAGCGTATAGATTTGATGACCTATACGAATCAAAAGAACATTGAAGTTATCATAAGTTGTGACGGTACTGTTCACACACCGCCTATGCGGAAGTAGTGATGCTAACAAATGAGGTGAGGATCTACAGTACTCGCCAAAAATGACTGTCGCTCGCTCGCGACTCGCTCGAAATAAATTTGTTCTAAAAAAATAGAAGTTTCTATTAATTTAAATCGTTGGGAAATCTCGCGCGAGCCACTCGCTCGCGACTCGCTCGCTCGAAATGCGACTTTCATTTTCGGCGAGTACTGTAGCAGCCTTTTTGATTGCTACAAACCTTGAGGTTATAAACATTCGTTGCATCTCCACTTTTCTTATACGACAAAGACGGAGGTACTTGATGTTACTCTCGCTAGTAGAATTACAGGTGATTATATTGTTGGCTGGAGAGTACTTCAGGACTTCTCTGGGTCTGATCACAGAATAATCCCATTTGAGATGTTTAGATTCGTGAGGGCGGTGGATCCTGAGGCTTCAATACTTTTAGTAAGATAGGTTTCGTTATTCGACGGAGCGACGGAGGTAAAAATGATATATTAGGAGCTTGTAATCCGGAAAGACTAACACCGAACTTATAATGTGGATATGTCTGTATCGGTTTTAAACAGCGTGCTTTTGCGGCCATGCGGTGCCATAAAAAGGTATTTACTAGGAAGGTAAATATGCAAACAAGAAATGTTGGAGGGATTTTTGTGCAAATTTATTGTCCACTGCTGAGAACTCTCGTCTGCAGAAAGTTAGGTGTTGGAATTTGAAAACAGTTGAACAGAGTTAGAAAAATTGAAGGGCGTATCACCGAAGAAACTATGCAGACGTTGATGGAGATGTGATCGCTGTGCATCTTCTGTTGTTTACTCCAGTTCACAATCCTATTCAGGATGCAACTAGAGCCATGAGGGTTATCAAAAGGGAAGACTTAGAAAATATTACTAATAATTCGCCATCAATCTAAGCAAAGGGCGTATTTTCTAAATGCCACTTTTGAGATATGACTATTCAAAATTTTAAGAGATGAATCATGTTCGTTTAAAAAATATTCCTAAGTCACAACTCAAAGCTTTTTGTCAAAAGTACAGCCAAACAGTTTTACATGTATATTCGCTTTGCGTTGCAGCACCATTCAATTCATTGTCCACATATTTCCTGAAAATAATTAACTACTTTGCTGAGTGTGAAGACAGTCAGATGGGCCATTAGCAGTTCTATAACTGCTTTAAAGCATCTGGTCCCGATGGTGTCTATCCAGTTTTGATGAAATTGAACCTATGGCACGGAGTACACATTAGCGCGTATAGGACATGTTTGCGTTTGGGGTGTATCTCAACGCTTGGACAATAATTTCGGTGATGGTCTTCATACCCAATCCGGGTAAGACGGTTTACGTTCATCCTGAGGCTTTTCGACAGATGTGCCTTTCTTCTTTTATGTTGAAGACACTGGAGAAGATTATTGATAATTACAGTGGGGACAGCTATTGAAGGTAAAACCGCTGCATCCAGGGCAGCACGCGTGTAGTATTGATCCTTTGCCAGAAATATTCAAATTTCGACGTGTTATTGCTTGTTTTTATATTACAATGAGTGGCTGTTAGGTTTCCACAGAGGGCGGTAAAGGGGAATCGTGAAAATTTCATTTTGTATGTCTCTGTCATTCATAACTCATTTTCGCATGGACGGATTTCGATATTTTTTGTTCGCTAGTAAAAGTGACGACTATGCGCCCTTTAGTTCAGCTCCTACCCCATCTTCCGAGTGAAAATGGCAAAAACAGGTTTTAAGGGTTCTTTGCCAACTCCGGCTATATGGGTAACAGTTTTTCGCCGCCCGTATCTCGCGACAAATCTTCACATCGAAAAATAGAACCACAGCTCTTAACCAGCTCATTGAGATACACAACTTTGCTGACTATGACTTGTTTGTGGCTACTCCCTGGGCCGCTGTCGGCCCGAATATGGTTTATCAACCCTTTGCCAGAAATAGCGATTTTTCAGATTTCGCTGTGTCAAATGCTTGTTTTTACCTTACAATTAGTGCATATTAGGTTATCAAGCACGCTGAATTCGATGGTATTGCTATCTAAAGTCAAACCTGACTGTGTTATACCTTTTGATGTGGTTTGAAGAGTTTTACGGTCGTCGAATCCGATTTTCAAAATTTCATTTGTCTGAATATGTATTGCGTGCAGATACAATCGTATATAATAGGGATTTCTGAAGGCTGAATATAATGACTTTGTTATCTACAGTCCAGCCCGTATATTTCATGCCTTTTCATAAGTTTTCAATGTACTTAGGGTCATTGAATCCTATTTCCAGAATATAGTCTGTGTTCAGTTTTTTTACGTATTGTGCACAGGTCATCAAGAATTATATAGGTTTTCGTGTAGGCTGAACACGATTTTTTGGTTATATCGGGTCCAGCATTATATATATCGGGTTATTTTTGGTCATATTTTATGACTTTTTAGGCGTTTTTATTGGGTTTAAAGCCAATGATCCTGATTTCCAGAAAATAGTCGGTCTTCACTAGTTTGGTATGTGGCACGAAGAATAGTCTATTATAAAGGTTTTTCGGTATGCTGAATACAATGATTTTTTATCTGGAGACCAACAGAAATACTTGATGTGTTATCAAGTGTTTTCGATGGGTTTAGGGTTGACGATGTTTTAGGAATTCAGTGGCTTCAGGGTTCAAGAGGCCTTAGGGTGGTATATACATCAAACAAAGCTTGTTATAAATGGTTTAACAAAATAACTTAAAAATGAAATCACGCTCGCTGCGTTTCATCTTTGCTTGCGAGACACTAGTATGGCTGTGCCATTATTTGGTGAAGTAGGGCAAAATTGCTTACAAGGCGCAGGATAATGAGAGGACATTATATAGCATGCAGAATGATCACTCCACTATATTGAAGAGCATTCAAGAAGCTATTGTCATGTTGTCCATTGAGCTGGTTATTGACAGATGAGCAGGAGCTATTGTTTGCTTAAAACACATTATCAACGGAATAACCTTTCCTACAACACATGGTTTCAAGAAATTAGAAGATTATTTTACTGCCATTAGACGTATGACGAATATGCCACCAGACAGGATCGTCAGGAGATTTATATAATAATATGTGGATTAAACGATTCCATATTGGTAAGAATGGCACACAGAACTAGGAGGAGGATAACACTGAGTGGCATACCGATGGCTCACTAATATTGATAGGTAATATTAACAGATCGGGGGCAGGAGTGTACATCAACAATGACCTTCGGTTTGAGACTACACTGGGTAGTATGGCAGCTGTGTTTTAGGCTGAGATAATTGCGACTAAAAGTTGTGTGGAGATTTTGCAGCTCAATATGGGCTACGAGCATCATTTATGAATGTTAGTATAATTCTAGCTAATTATATTTTCAATAATTATTTTACTTTGACATCAGAAAGTAGATATTTTATTTTTACTCGATTCGATATAGCTTATAGATTTCATACTTACGATTTGTCGTTTAGTTTATTACTTGCTTACTAACGGCTATATTCGTATTCTCAATACTAAATCTGTTTTATTTTTTATTTTATCTTAGTCATCGGGGAATGGTATTGAAGCTTGGCGCATTCAGCGTGCAGAAGAAATTTCAAAGGCGGTGCAAAAACGGCTTAGAAAGCTACGAAAGAAGAAAGAAATGTAAGTGCCATATTGTCAGCCAATATTGCTCAAGGCACTGTTATCGCGCAGTATTGCGTTGTGTGACATTTACTACTATGTTATATTGCAGACCCAATTTATTCAGTTTACGCCAAGGCTCTTACTATTCCTATTTGGCGTGTATTGTTTAACGTTTACTACTATCTTTACGCTATAAACTGATTGATTTGCATAATTAACACTTTCAATCTTACAATAATTATTACCATTTGCATGTTTTCGTAAAAATAGATTATTCTGCATCCCGCTTACCGTTTACTTTGGCTCAACTGTGATCCTCTGTGGATTTACGGAATTATCACACCAGACATTAAAGCGCTTTGTCAAGTATCGAAAGCAGATTCGGTCCATATCAATCTAAGTTTCATCCAACGATTTCACGCTACGATGTCCTTTTGGTCGGGGGTGGTAAAAGTGGATGTTTTAGTCTGTAGCACAGAAACGTGCCGGAAACTGGCAGAAATGTTGTTTACGCTAAGAAACCCCATTACTTAGCTATATTAAACACCAAAAATTTTTTGACCTCACGCCCGCCATAAGGGGCTGGACATCCACATATGTCCCAAATTCACAAAAACCGTAATGACAAATTTTACGACCTGTTTTTTCCTGGTAGTGCCGTGGCTCAGTGCTTTATGGCCTTAATTCTTTTTTTGCAGGATTAGTCAGGTACACTATATTTTTAGTTACACAATTTTCAAATCTACTCTAATCCAGGAGAGTCGGAACTAGCGATATGGAATGAACCACACTTTAACCCCTCCCCCTTATCAAATTCTTTTTTTGGTCATTACTCGTTACTTATGCACGATACACAAAAGTTATTCATAGATCAAACCTATCCCCTGGGTGCCTTTTGAAAAAATATTAACCCAAGGGCTTCTTGTTACTTACCCCGGCGCCAGGGTCAAAAGATCGATTTTAGCACACTTAAATACCCCCGCCCATTGCTAGTTTGGGTATGGTGGAGTGAGTATAACTTCATTAATTTGTCTGTTATGGTTCTTTTCCATGAGGAAGTGAATAGTGAAGCGACCTGAGTTCTGTGTCGCTGCCGACCTGTCGATCTCATGCTTTTTACCCCCCCCCCCCCGCCCACCACCACAATTTTGAAAAAATCGGCCATGTGACGTTAATTCGATGAAATTTTTCTCGCGTTTAGCTCATAATACATTGTGGCACTGCATTTCGACCACATATTATGCCATAAAATTATTTTTTGCAAAATTTCGAATTCCCTCCGGCCACGTCACCAGGCATGCATACTGGCGATTGGTATGGGGTGCCATTTAGTACCCCTCACAGTGAAAATGGTAGTACAAGATTGGTTTTGAATAACTTAAGTTCGTGCGATATTATAGGCTCACAAAAATAGTATTTTGGGGGCATGCCGGAGGCCATTTAACGGTATCTTGCTGGGCAGTAGGGATGGTATTTGGGAAGCCATAGCATCAGAACGGTTAAAAATTTACTATAACAACCTCAATTCGGAATCCGTGCTGTTTTTTGGTGATAGGGTGTAAAAATGAAGATAATCGAAGCCAAAAAAGTCATTACTCATTTTTCTGGTACAAACGGACATCGTAGCATGGAATGACCCGAAACTTTATTTTCAGAAAGTTGATAATGACCAACTGCAAACAACCTAATATCTAGTTTTCGTCTATTAATCAATCTGTAGTCGAAATTTATCCCGGCGCAATTAAGTGTAAATATGAGAAAAAATCCGACGCTGTACTAACGCCTTTGCCATTAATTGAACGTTTTGCGTAGCACTGCCCTGGAAAACTGATCAGTTGAAAATACTATGTGATGGTAATTTAATAATCCGCCCACTGGTTTAAATGTTTGACATGTGCTGTACTTACAGTACTCGCCAAAAATGACCGTCGCATTTCGAGCGAGCGAGTTCGAGCGAGTCGCGAGCAAGTGGCTCGCTCGAGATTTAGCAACTATTTAAATTAATAGAAAATTCTATTTTTAGAACAAATTTATTTCGAGCGAGTCGCGAGCGAGCGACAGTCATTTTTGGTGGGTACTATACATATATACAAAATAATTAGTGTTGTACGTGTATACAAAATTGGTCATTGTAAAAGTTGTACTACTGTGGGCTAGAAGCAAATAATAGTCCGTATTAGATTGCGAGCGCGCCTTCGAAATTAATGCACCTAGTCTCAGCAGCTATCATCTTTTACTAACTGAAACATGTTTATTTTAAAACGAAATTACTTAGCTAAAGGAAATTGGTATTGGTATCGTTTAAATTTTTGACGTTATGCAGGCTTGATTACTCAAAATTCACTGCTTAGCATGTTGTATATTGTCATATTTAGTTTTTAGGGAAAGTCTGACATCTGAATCGACTGTAGAGATTCAAACTTCGACCGAACAAGAGCTTAAATCAGATTTGGTTTACCAGTTTGTGGCGTTGGGCGAGCAAAAATTCGATTCAAAAGTTAAAGCTGTCGATGTATGGAAGCCGCCAAGGTCTGAATCATATAAGGTGTGTTATGAGATACTACAATATTTAGTTTAGCTGCTCGTGCGTTTACTCCAAAGCAGTTTTCTAATAATAAACGGTATTATAAACTTCCAACCGTCGATTGTTTACTTCGTGTTTTATACGTCTACATGTTAGCGTGGTTTTCAAGTTTTTTGGTTCTCTTGTCTTCTGTAAATCGTGGTACACCCAGCCGGTATATTTAAAATTTTGAAATTGTTCCGCATGCTAGATATAACACAAAACATATCGGTCTGATCGATAAACCTATGTGTCTACTTACCATAATTCGAATCAATGATTAAATTCCTGAACATCTTTGTGTTTTCAAGGAACACATGTTTTTTTGCTGTTAACTGTATAGTAGTAGCTTGTCTTATCGCCAAGATAGTTAATTCTGAGCGTTGAATATGCAATTTAGAGAGGCAGCTATATTGAGAATAAAATTACAAAATGAACCATGAATTATTGCTCTACAAATTGAAGCTAAACACATAATTATATAGCTCTATCGGTTGCAGAGATATTACCGTTTTGTTTATTTTTTGTCCCATGGGCCAATGGAAAAACCGTGTTAACCTAACCCTACAGCGTAAACAATGACAATTAGCTGCACTACATTTTCGATATGCATGATGTATTACTTTACAAAACTACACCAAAAACACCTATGTATATAGCTTGAGCCGTTGCGGAGATATTACCATTTTCGGGCATTTTTGGTCCCATAAATTTTTTAAAACGGTTTCTTGACCCACCGTGAAACATAAATAATCACAATAACACCACATCGTTTTCAACTACATAGAGCATGAATTTCTCTATAAAATGAGACGAAAACAACGATATAGCTCGAGCGGTTGCGGAAATATTGCCGCTGTCGAGCATTTTTAGTCCAATAAGTCTAAAAAATCCTTTTTACGCAACTGTGCAGCGTAAATAATGACAACAACAGCACACCATGTACAGGTATGTATAGAAAACGATACTAAAAATATCCATATACCTCAAAGGGTTGTGAAGATATTGACATTTTTCGTGTATTTTAGATTTCATGGGTCCGTTTTTAGCCGAATTCCTGCATTCTAAAACAACTGCGTAGCAACGGCAGGGGCCACATACCGGGAAAACTTTGAAAAACCGGGAAAATTAAAATGACTTAGAGTGGCTAAAAAGATCAAAAACCAAAAAAATTGAGTCAAATCGAGAAAAACATCAGTTAGCGAGAAAGGGTTCGTACATTTTTGAAAAATTTTGTATTTTTGTACTGGGCTCTTCATTCGCTGATAATTTTGCCAGTGGGAAGGAACCGGGGTCTCCCTGGTTTCGTACCGGGGTTACCCGGGTTCCGAAAAAGTGATCCCCTGGTTCCGAGCCGGGGGCACCCGATTTTGTCAGGGGGCATTTTGTCGAGAGAAAAACGGTTAAAAATCGTGTCAGAAACACTGCCAGAACGCTTTTGATGGAGAGAAAAAGCTATTTTGAAACAAATTTTGACTTCATCACGGAATTTTAGTACATATCTTGATCTAATTATATGTATTTTGGGGTGTTTTTATCGGGTGGAAACAAAGAAATTTGCAAAGAGGCGACGCACCGGGGGCACTCGGATTTTGCAAGTGAAATGCCAAGGCCCTATACCCGCTCCCCCAATTTGTAGAGCGCAATTATATCCGACCTCTCAACTGAAAATTTGCTCAAATTTGTCAGTTCGGATTCGGAGTCATGTTTTGCCAGGGGCACGAAATGGGGGTCGCCCACGAAAAAGGAATAGCGTCTGGTCTCTTTGACCTGTGAGCAGGTGACGGAGCCAACCTCTCTAGGTACCTCAAAGGTAGTACCACTTAGGCTACGTGCGCAACCCGTCCGGCAGGATCAGAACACATCCTGTGCAGCATTCCAGCGGCTTGCTAAACTCCGTAGCTTCTTGGGACCGACCCTAAAACAGAACACTTAACCCAATAGGTCGGCCCTCGAGGTTACGATAGCCGGCAGCATCACGTTGATATTACACTAGCTTCGCATCGAAAAATGGGTTCAGCGCATCGATATATACATCTTTGCTGATCACTCCCTGGGTCACTGTGGGTCCGAATATAATTCGTTGACTCTTTGCCAGAAATAATTTTTCATATTTTGGCGTGTTATTGCGTGGTTTACCTTACAATGGACGCCTTTTAGGCTATCAAGCCAATGGGTATAGGGTCGATGAACCTGATTTTTAGGATATATTCTGTCTTCAGTTGTTTAGTTACGCATTGCTTGCAGGAATCTAGAATTACCTAAGTTTTTCGGTAGGCTGAATACGATGGTTTGGTTATATAGGGTCTAGCACAAGTTTTTATGCCTTTTCAGACGTTTTCATTGAGTTAAGGGTCAACGATCCTAATTTCCAGAATATAGTTTGTCTTCAGTAATTTGGTACGTGTTATCAGCGGTTTTCGGTATGCTGAATGTAATGGTTTGGTCATTATAGAGACTATCACAAATATTTCACGCATCTTCAAAGGTTTTTAATGGGATGGGTTGGTTACTGAACCTGATTTTGAGAATAGTCTGTCTTCATTAGTTTGGTTATGTATTGCGCACAGGGCGCCACAGAATGGTCTATCTATAGGTTTTTGGTACGCTGCATACAATAGTTGGGTTACATATAGGGCAACACGAATACTTGATGCGTTGTCAGTTGTTTTCTCTAGGTTTAGAGTTGATGCTAACTTAAACAAAATGCTAACTTAAAATCAATCCATCTCCGTTTCATCCTCGCATGCGGGTACTTGTATAAATTTGGGTTTTTAGCTAGCCGTATCGCTCGGTAATAACTCGTTGAATTTCTATACGGCGACGATAAAGCAAGCCGAAAAAACGTGGTGCGTTGGGCTCGATTCTACAAATGCCGCGTACGGCCATCGAACTGATGTCCGAGCGGCATCGTTTTCCAGCGAAAATAGCGCTTTTGCTACGGCAAGTGCCGACTGTATTAAATTATGGAATCGGTAGGTTTGTTTGAACGCACTTAAGAATACAATTTCGCAAAACATCAACAACTTGGGCGTGATGGTTTCCTCTGAGAGCGCTAGACAATATATTCCTTCTTTCAGTATCACTCATAAAGCGTCAACAGATGGATGGATTTGAAAAATTTTTTACTCGATAACAAAATTGATCACGATGTACCTATTAGTGGAACGCTGAATGCTGACACAGCATTTGGGTAAAAATGGCAAAAAACAGGTTCTCAAGGGTGCTTTGCCAAATCTTGCCATACGGGTATCAATATTTCGCTGCCCATATGTCGCAACACAGCGTTCGCTTAGAAATACGGAGACCAAAATCAGCTTATCGAGATGTACAATTTTGCTGAAAATAAATTTTTATGGAACCGCTCTCTCGGTCGATGTATACACAAATATGGTGCAAACTGTCGATTGTTCAAACTTCGGCATTGTTATTGCGTGTTTTTATCTTGTAATAGATGTTTCTTAGGTTATCAAGCACTCTAAATATCAGGATTTTTTATCTATTATCAAACCTGAATGTATAATGCCTAGAGTTAATGATAAACCCTTGAAGAAGAGTCTGCCACTCTTGTCACACTACATTATATCCCTTGTGCGATGACGAGGTGCATTTTTCCTTAACTTGTCCCACTTTTCGGGGCGGGGACAAGTTTCCCACTTTCATGCACCCAACTTTTGTCCTGCCTTTTGCATTTTTTCTGTCCTCCCAAACTTTCAATTCTGTGCCCCCAACTATGGTTCCAAATTGAACAAAAATAAAATAATTTTGACAAGACGAAAGTTGGGGAGGGGACAGAACAAAACTTGGAAACGCACGACAAAAGTTGGGGAGCATGACAAAGTGGGAAATTTGTTACCCCGAACTTCTCGAAAAGAGGGAGAAATGACGCAAATATGGACCGCGTCAGCACACAGCGTATATAACGTAGTGTGGCATGAGTGTTACACTCTTCTTTAAGGGTTCATTAAGAATTCTTGAATATACTTTTTTTTATAAGATTTCAAAGGTTTCACTGTCGAATAAACCGGTTTTCACAATGTAGTCTGTTTTTATTTGTTTGGACATGAATGGCGTACGATGCATCTTGCCTGTATAGGTTTTTTGAACTTTGAATACAAAGATTTGGATAACTATGCAGAGTCCACCATTTCATGCGCCTATTAGTTGAACACTAATTCTCCGACTGCATCTTACAGGTCTAAATGGCAAAAACAGGTTCTTAAGGATTCTTTACCAAATCACGCCATATGGGTACCAGCGTTTCGCTGCACGTGTCTCGCAACACAACCTTCGCATCGATAAACAAAGGCTACTACACATAATCAGCAGTGCTGAACAACGCTTTTTTGCAGGACCACTTCCGTTGTCGCTGTGTGCTCAAAAATGGTTCGTCGACCTTTTGCCAAAGATATCAAGCTTTCAAATTTCACGATTTTTATGTTATTGCGTGTTTTTTCATTACAACGAGTATGTATTAGGTTATCAAGCACACTGAATACGAATGTTTTGTTATGTAGAGTCCATATTGACCAACTACTTTTCATGTGTAGAGAGGGTTTGACGGTCCACGAATCCGATTTCCAAACTGTAGTCAGTCTTCGTTTGTCCTCAGAACATCAAGAATAGTCTCTATATAGTTTTTTTTCGGTACGATGGACACGTAGATGTTGTTTATGTAAATAATTCTTGCACGAATATTTTCATAAGTTTTAGTGTGTTTAGGGTAAATGAACAGTATTTTCAGGATAGAGTCATTAATCTTCAGTAGATTGGTTATGTATTGCGTCCATCAAGAATGATTTACATATAGATATTTCGGTATGCTGAATAATTATAGTACGATTTGGCGGTATGCTGAATAATGATAATCATATTAACCATGCGTTTTCAGACATTTTCAATGGGTTAAGGTCAGTAATCCCTATTTCCAGAATATAATCTGTCTTTAATACTTTGGCATTGCTTACAGTGTGTCAATAATGTTCATGTATAGGTTTTCGGTCCACTGGAATGGACAAATTTTTTTGTGGATCTGGACAGCGGCCCGTTGTGGGTTAGAGTGTGTTCGTCAACACTTCGAAATAAAAATCAATATTTTAGTTTTCGGTTTATTATTGCATATTGTACCTTCCGTCGAGTGTCTATTAGGTTACGAATCACGTTAAATATGATTATTTTGTTGTCTAGATACCAGTATGTCTATATAATATTATGCCGTATGTTTTGCTTGGTTTCTTGGGTTTAGGATCGATCAGCTCAGTTTTTAAAAAATAACCTCCATGTGTCGTGTTAGTTGGTCATGTACTGCTTTCATGACGTTTAGAATATTGTTCACAGTGTTTCGGTATTTTCAATGCGATGATAGTGCTTTGCACGGATCAACTTGACTTTGTTTCTTAAGTGGTTTCCAAATGTATATTATTGTCGACCAATATTTTCCGCCTGTCATACATTTGTAAACGTCGGATACTCAGAGGTTACATTCACATCGCACGCACTTGTAGAATTCTTTGTTTTGTAGAAATTCCCTCAAATGCATTCGGACAATGTCGTGTACGGACGCTTTGTGTTTATTGTTCGCGCCTGGCGATCGTCATATTCTGATCGGAACTAAGGCTAGTTTGCATTTTTTAATAACCGGGACATTATTCTTTTGTAATTACAAACTATCGCTAGCGAATCTTTGATTTGTAACCTTATGATGATCTAGAATGTATAAAACTATTTTAACCCGCAGCTGTAATGTATTTCTTATTTATTGCTTTTTGCTTAATAAGAGTACTTGTATGTGCAGTGGCTTGCCTTGGTCCAATGTAGTTCGTTGACAATTATAGGTATTCTTGTTGAAACGGATCGAGTGGAGTTTCCACTGAGGGAGAGAAAATTGAAAATCGTGAAAATTGCTTTTTACCTGTTTCTGTCATTCATAACTCACTTTGGGATGGTCGGATTTCAACAAGATTTTCGTTGCTCTATTTATAGAAAATTTATTTGCCGCTGTATTAAATTTCTACAACTTTGCTGAACGTAACTTTTATGGGACCACTCTCTCGGCCGCTGTATACACAAATAATGATTCAAACTATCGATTGTTTAAACTTCGGCATTGTTATTGTTTGCTTTTGCTTGTAATAGTTGTGTCTTAGGTTATAAAGTACTCCGAATACGGTGGTTTCTTATCAAGAGCCAAAACTGACTATATTATACCTATGTAGAGTTCATGATAAACCCTTGAAGAAAAGTTTGGCGCTCGTGTCGCACTACATTATATTACTTGTGCGGTGACGAAGTCCATTTCTCCTTAACTTGTCTCACTTTTCGGGGCTGGGAGGAGTTTCCCACCTTCGTGCCCCCAATTTTTCTCCTATCTTTTCCAATTTTTTCTGTCCTCCCCAACTTTCATCCAGTGCCCCCAAGTTTGGTTCCAAATTCGAACAAAAAATAAAATAATTTTTGCAAGACGAAGGTTGTGGAAGGAGACAGAACAAAAGATGTAAAGGCAGGACAAAGTTGGGGGCAAGACAAAGTGGGAAACTTATTCCCCCCGACAAGAGGTACAAATGACTCAAATATGGACCGCGTCAGCCCACAGCGTATAATAACGTAGTGTGGCATGAGTGTTACACTATTCTTCAAGGGTTCGTCAAGAACTTTTTATTATACTTTTTTTATGAGATTTCAAGTGTTTTACGGTCGATAAAATCTATTTTTAAAACGTCGGTGTTCATTCGTTTGATTATGCGTGGCGTGCGAGGCATCAAAAATTGTCTGTATATATGTTTTATAAACGTTGATACAAAGATTTGGATATCTAGAGTCCAGCATTTCATGCCTTTTGGTGGGTTTTCAGGGAGTTCAAGGACAATGAACTCGATTTCCAGAATATCAGTAGTTTGGTTGCTTTGCGTAGAAGGGCATTAGGAATGGTTTATATTGTAGGTTCTTCGGCGTGGTGAATACGTTGGTTTGGTTATCTAGAGACAAGAGCGTATATTTAATGCCTTTCCAGAGGTTTTAAATGGTTATGGGATCAGTAATAATCACTATAACAATATATCAATCAGTATAGATCGATTTCCATAAATAATCTGTCTTTAATGGTTTGGCACAGGACATAACGAATAGTCTATAATAGGTTTTTCGTTGCGCGGGATACGTTGGTTTAGTTATCTAGAGACCCACACGAATACATCATGTGTTTTCAGTTGTTTTCGATGGGCTTAGGGTCGACGAGAGTTCAACTGCTTCAATGTTACTGTGTGTTTAGGGTGGCATATCAAATGCTGCAGGTGATTACACATAATAACAACATAAATAAAAAGATACTCGCTACGGTTCACACTAGCATGCAGATACTAGTTTATTGGGTTTATACGCCTGAATTTTTGTTTGACGTTTTTGGAAATGAGTCTGATTCGATGTGTTATCGTTAACTGAGAGAATTGCGATGATAATATTTCAGGCTGGACAATTGGTATTGTACGACGTCGCGTCGAGTACGGTGCTGGAAACGTGTCAGTCGTGTCACGCTGAGGCAATTTGGGGTTTAGATTTAATACCTGGCGGGGTAATTAACGTTATTTTAAAAACGTTATTGAATTTATTGCAACGCCTTTGTTATTGCCAGTGACATGCTCGAAATCCTGTATTTTGCACCACTTTACGCTATGTTTTAAAATTTGAATTTAAACCTTAACGTTAAATTTGGAATGACGTTTTTATTTGCATTAATACTATTGGGTGGCTATGTAACCATCAGCAATAATTGTAGTGGTCAATTTCTTATACACCAACAGGCTCCTGTTTTCCGGTTAGGTTGGCGGCATCTTTTACAAAAGAATGTATGTAGTTTATATCCCTGTTATGTTCGAATTAAGAATTATATAAGTTGCTTAAGAAAATTATGTACATGGTAACTAAATAACCATGACGCTAAGTCATTTTTTTATAAATTACTAAAACGTCCATAATCAAGCTTTAATTTGGAGTCAGTATTGCGATACCTTAGACCGATATTAACAATGGTAATAGTTCTTCTATTAAATGGGCACAACGAGTAAGTTTAGTGGCTAAGTCAACTCATATAAACATACAAATCTCAGAATATCAAGGAGAATGCACATGTTCTACGGAAATGACTGTTATTTAAAAAAATCTTGCAAATTTATCCACAATATGGTATCGATACTAATAATCTGGACAAACGATGGGATGGATGGATATGCTCAACGGTAGTCCGTAATTATCTGAAAATATTTCGCTGACTTGACATACTTAAGTTTAGTATTTATTGTTAATTTATATTATTTATTACTAACTAACCTCTTTATCATTAGACTGTGTAAAATTTGATTTCCGTAACATGCGTAACTGAACAGTGGCGAGTCAAATCAATGTGATTGAGGACTCAAAATTTTCAACGTCGTGCGAACTAGTAAACTCAACATCTCGCTATTTTTTATAAAAGCATTTATGATCACTATTTTAGATTGTAAAACATTGATTTATGTTTGATAATTTTCGTTGCAACATCTATAATGATTCCGGAATGGCTTCCTGGATGTGACTTATCTCAGGTTTGTCACAAACGACAAATTGCGAGGGGGTAGGGGCGAAAAGTAGACAGAACGACAAGTAATAATTCGCAACGCAAAAATTGTGGCAACCATGTTATCATGGTTTTAAACTATATTGTTTCTATGTACATCTCCCACTGCAATTATCATGTAATTTACGTTATAAATATACGTTGTCAAGTATGTAGTTTGTACGGTAGCTGGGATCTTGCCACTCGAGGTGCTTAGTAGCTAGTTTTAAAGGCATCACGAATAAGCATTATGAAATATTTTTGACAATAAGAGTGTTCGGACGCTAGGATATCGCTTTATAGTACTGATGTATATTATAATGTGCTATTTGAATAATTTCTCCGGACGTTTCTCCGGTGGTTCGTTTAGATGACATTTAGTCATATTGTTTAAAATATTTTCCGTCAAAACAGTGTTTACATTCATCATTCTACGTATTATTTTCATAAATTTATGAAGTGTTTTGCTTGTTTTTCACACTATGTTGTAGGGTACGTTTTTCCATTAATAGCTGCATGAAGATTTTAGTTAATTGTCAATGATCACTACTCTAAATTACATTATTGACTGTGGTTATGTTAGAAAATATTACATTATCGTTAATTGACGGAGGCAAGACGAGCCACCGAATCGCAGCCGGAGGCGTACATTTAACTTTATTGACGGAGGCAAGACGAGCCACCGAAGGTGGCGAGTCGCAGCCGGAGGCGTACATTTAACTTTATATATATCAATATACTAGTTGACGGAGGCAAGACGAGCCACCGAAGGTGGCGAGTCGCAGCCGGAGGCGTACATTTAACTTTATATATATCAATATACTAGACGCAAAATTTCAATTTTCTCTGTGACTTTTTTTTTGTTTGTCACAGACAGGTCTGCAGGTTGAACGCCTGGGCCGATTTTAGAAATTTTTTTTTCTTCGTGTTGCATATTATCTTGCGGAGTGCCCTTTCATTGAGCACTTTTTTCTACGAAAATTGCTTTGTACTCAAAATTAAGCAAATGTTGCTCAAACTTAGGGATTTTTGCCATTTTTTCAGCTTTTCACCGCATCTCGACAACCGTTCATGCTATTTCGGCGATTTTTTTACATAAAATGTATTTTCACGTTTTCTAAACAGCTGTATATAGCTGATTGACGTATTTCATCTCTTTCCTTAAAAATTAAGCAAATTCTCTTAAAATTGACTTAGGGAAACCTAAGTTCATCATATCTCGACAACCGTTAGTGCTATCTCGGTCATTTTTTGACATAACATGTAGCTTCACGTTTTCTAAAAGACTATATACGAGTGATCTACTTACCTTTATAAATTCTCTTAAAATTAAGCAAAGTCTCTTAAAAATGAGTGAAAAATTATTAAGTGTGTTATAACTTTTGAATGACTCGGCCGATTGTTAACCACCATGCCTCCGTCACCCACGTTTACGTGTTACTAGTTGACGGAGGCAAGACGAGCCACCGAAGGTGGTGAGTCGCAGCCGGAGGCGTACATTTAACTTTTTCTATATCAATATACTAGACGCAAAATTTCAATTTTCTCTGTGACTTTTTTTTTGTTTGTCACAGACAGGTCTGCAGGTTGAACGCCTGGGCCGATTTTAGAAATTTTTTTTTCTTCGTGTTGCATATTCTCTTGCGGAGTGCCCTTTCATTGAGCACTTTTTTCTACGAAAATTGCTTTGTACTCAAAATTAAGCAAATGTTGCTCAAACTTAGGGATTTTTGCCATTTTTTCAGCTTTTTCACCGCATTTCGACAACCGTTCGTGCTATTTCGGCGATTTTTTTACATAAAATGTATTTTCATGTTTTCTAAACAGCTGTATATAGCTGATTGACGTATTTCATCTCTTTCCTTAAAAATTAAACAAATTCTCTTAAAATTGACTTAGGGAAACCTAAGTTCATCATATCTCGACAACCGTTCGTGCTATCTCGGTCATTTTTTGACATAACATGTACCTTCACGTTTTCTAAAAGACTGTATACGAGTGATCTACTTACCTTTATAAATTCTCTTAAAATTAAGCAAAGTCTCTTAAAAATGAGTGAAAAATTATTAAGTGTGTTATAACTTTTGAATGACTCGGCCGATTTGGACTAAATTTCATTGATGGGTACAACTTGATAGATGTATTGTCATTCTACTGTATAAATAACTAGACGTTTTCATGTCTTCCTCTTATTATTGTTACCAAAAATGTTAGAAATTCCACAAGCTGTATGCACTATTCACGCCGTTGTTAACCACCATGCCTCCGTCACCCACGTTTACGTGTTACTAGTATATATCAATATACTAGACGCAAAATTTCAATTTTCTCTGTGACTTTTTTTTGTTTGTCACAGACAGGTCTGCAGGTTGAACACCTGGGCCGATTTTAGAAATTTTTTTTCTTCGTGTTGCATATTCTCTTGCGGAGTGCCCTTTCATTGAGCACTTTTTTTCTACGAAAATTGCTTTGTACTCAAAATTAAGCAAATGTTGCTCAAACTTAGGGATTTTTGCCATTTTTTCAGCTTTTTCACCGCATCTCGACAACCGTTCGTGCTATTTCGGCGATTTTTTTACATAAAATGTATTTTCACGTTTTCTAAACAGCTGTATATAGCTGATTGACGTATTTCATCTCTTTCTTTAAAAATTAAGGAAATTCTCTTAAAATTGACTTAGGGAAACCCAAGTTCATCATATCTCGACAACCGTTCGTGCTATCTCGGTCATTTTTTGACATAACATGTACCTTCACGTTTTCTAAAAGACTGTATACGAGTGAACTACTTACCTTTATAAATTCTCTTAAAATTAAGCAAAGTCTCTTAAAAATGAGTGAAAAATTATTAAGTGTGTTATAACTTTTGAATGACTCGGCCGATTTGGACTAAATTTCATTGATGGGTACAACTTGATAGATGTATTGTCATTCTACTGTATAAATAACTAGACGTTTTCATGTCTTCCTCTTATTATTGTTACCAAAAATGTTAGAAATTCCACAAGCTGTATGCACTATTCACGCCGTTGTTAACCACCATGCCTCCGTCACCCACGTTTACGTGTTACTAGTTTAGTTATGATTCGCATGAAATTAAAGCTTCTTAGCCCAACATTACAACGGTTATTTGCAGCACAGCTTATGTAGTTAAAGCCGTGCGTCGATATGTCAGAACGCTCGGTTAACAGTATTACAAGTCAGTTGTATCACAGTACAAATGATTTGTACCGCACGGTTTTTGTTGTTTTTACTAGTTCAAACTCGTGCTAACACACTTGTCTGTCACAACCGTGTGTACAGATGTCTGAACGCAGGATGGCAGTGCTGCAACCATTACTCTTATTACGTTGGTTGAATTTTGCTATTTGGACATTATTTATTCTAGCTTTTACGTTCAGTAGTCGCCAGAAATGAGTGCTGTTCGTTTGATTTTCGCTCGAAGTTCGTTCGCTGTTCATTCGATAAATTTAAAAATTTATTCGAAATGTGTTTCAATTTTGTTCGAGACGTGTTTGAAATTTTGGCGCGATTTATAAATTTGTTCGATAGGTGTTCGAAGTTTGTTCGAAAATTTGAGTGTTGTGCGGGAATAAAAAATTTGTTCGATTTCTGTTTGGTGTTCGTTCGAAAGGTGACAATCATTTCTGGCGAGTATTGTAGCTAAACGTGTAAAAGCTTTGTATGATACTTTTTAAGATTACATAAATAAACACAATGTACAAGCAAAATAATATCGACAACTACGCTTTTGAGTTGGTACGCTCGTTATATAAAATAATCTGGCTCTATAATCCCGTGCTCCTGTGATATACATAATGACTATTAGTTTATTTCATTTTGTGTGAGAACACAAATTAATAATAGAATATTAAGATATTGTACATTACCCCATGCGGTGAATTTTTGGTCATTACTGTCAGGTGTAATTTCATTTTACTGTTTGCTATCTTAGCAACTCAATGGGACATATTATACCAATTTTAGGTTAAGAGCGTTCCTTGGGCAATACTTACTGCGAAAGTGTGCATGCAATGTTGTGTTATGCTATTATTCTTCGAACTGTAGTTGTCAGAGCTTCATTACATATTTTTTGTTTCAGACCGGTGTGGCATCAGGAAGCGCAGATAAATCTGTGAAGTTCTGGAATTTTGAACTGGTGTCAGGAGTTGAAAATAAGTAAGTAATTTATTGAAATCCATTTTTCAAGCTGGCTAAATGGTAAAGCGTAATTGTCCGACGTCAATGCTTTATGGATAACGTTGTCCGCAGAAAAACGCATCATGTTCATGACGTTCGGTGCTTTCACAATATTATTCGACTGTTTATTTTATGGTGTTGTCACAATCAAGATTTGGCGGGACCATGACACCTTGCAGGTGTAGCCAATGGGCTCAACGGTGTACGTTATCAAAGCATGTGAGCAAACACTAGCATTGGACACTAGTTTCAAGCCGTTAAAATTTTACGCCGGCCGACGTCTCAACGGTTGACTGCAAAGGCGATTCTCTTCCTATGATACTAATTTAATCTTCATACATGGTTCTACAGCATTTTTGTTCAAAAATCAATTTGTATAAGAAGGTTTTACAAGCCGTACTGTACCAAGCAAGGTTTTTTGGGTGCACAGGTGGGTTTGAACGCAAATATTTGTACGTGGACCCAAAAAATTTTTGCGGGACCCACGCTGGACCCAGGGCAGTTTCGGCTTCGGAGACATAGGATCTACTATTAAATTTTATTACAAAGTGTAGGCTTTCAGCAGTTTGTGCTTACATCAGTATATAGTCGCTTGCTGCTGGTTTCACGGATGGCCTTCATCGTTTGTCATGGCTTGGGACAGGCAGAGAATAATTTAAATATATTTGTAATTACACTTCGTAATTACGTTTCTTTATTGTGTAAAATTTCGTGATATTCTCGAGCCAAAAATTGTAAGTCTGGAGCCAGCGTTTAAGGTGTGGACCCAAAAGAAATTTGCTCGATCCAGGATCCATTTAAAAAAACCCTGGGCAAGTGCCGAATCTTACGCGTAGGTTTGGCTAACTACACAAGGTTGTATTATATTTAGTGCTGGACGAAGCCGGAGTTGAGGTCTATCAGTAAACATTGACGCATATTAGTTTAATAATAAACATACACATGCTTAAATATGAAGAAATGGTATTAGATGGTGCAAAATCCTTGTACGCTGGTTATTGAGTATTAAATATGTATATACATAGTTCACTTGCATAATATAATAATATAATTCACCTGCAACATAGTACTAAACGTATAAACCACGGCTGACTGAGCGACGGCCGATAATTGCCGAGCAATGACTTTCGCAACTGTTAGCGACAGAAATTGTTAACGGCTGGACGACGACCGTTCACTGCCGGCTAACGGCTTTCACGGCGGTTGTAATACACTAGCAAACACGCACGTGATCTTGTCGAGGTCGTTTCTTTAATCAGTAGCTTGAAACAGCCCTGATGGTTAATCTATTATATAACTAGTGCCCGAAAGTCTTATTTGATACGCACTGAGTACACATTCTAATATTTCCAATGCAATATTCAATAGGTTCAACGAGAAAATTTATTTATCATTGTTTAAATAATTACACCATTTCCGCAAATGTCCTGGATTTGTGAAGTACTTCAGAGTCCCAAGTTACCCCGAACAACACAGTGAAAGCAGCAATAAATTTTTGCCTACCATTTTTTTAAAGGTTCTCATTAAAGTTTATCTTCACCAGTTTATTTAATGGGTTTCGTCTGCTTCGTAGTCTTTTTTAATTCTAGGCGCAGGGTGTTGATAGATATGCATTAGCAGAAACTGGATGCTGCTAAAGGGTGATATGAGTTAAGCTGGGGTGCAGCAGATGTATATAAGGTCGTGTTCATATTGCATCCGATCCGATCAAACACGAATAAACTATGTTTTGTGTATGTGTGCGTGTGCATATGTATTTATTTTTCACAGTATTTCATCCGATTCGGTGTGAAAAAATTGTACATGCCGAGTAGGATCGGATGTAGTGTGCACACTCTATATTATAATCTATATAAAACACACGTCGGAATTGGATCGGATGGGATCGGACGCACTGTGAACACACCATTATTTTTTTAAAATAATTTATGAGCGTTGAGCTTTTGCCTCTTTCAGTTTTATGGTGCAGCGTATATGGTAACGCAGACAATCTGAAACAGGTGTTTTCTTCGCGCTTTGGAACGGCTTTTTCATATTCACCAACACTACATATCCGTTGCAGTTGAGCCTAGTTTTCTTATCATAACCACTTCAGATCGGTTATCTCCTAATATTTTCGGTGAATAACTTTGTTGTGCATAGGTGATAATGTATTTTATATTTATAAACTTGTTCTATTATCTCCGAATTGTTCAAAGTGGTTCGCGTGGAAAATGTTAGGCTCCTCCTGGTTCATTATGTCTTGACATTTTTGCCTTTTCCCGGTCAAAACACACCCAGATGACACAAAATGGCTTCTACAAACTCATTGCAAAGCAAAAAATTTGGTTAAATTACGTAAAAATAATTTATAAGAGCTTGCATTTAACTTATCTGAAGTGACGCGTCATAGCCTTTTTCAAACGGTTTATTAATTGTTTCAGTGTTATACACTAAAACATAATTTTGATTTTTTTTTGATTTGAAAGCCCACAATGTTGAACTAAGGGCTGTGTGTCATTTTTCGCGAAATAATTATTGGTATATGCTCCCGGTGGGCTGCCGATTATTAATGTTCTTGTTTCTTTTATTATCTTTTTGTTTACAGGATGCAACTTTCGCTAGTCCATACGCGAACACTTGATTTGAAGGAAGACGTCATGTGTTTGAAGTTCAGGTTTGCGCTACGTTCCAGCATTGTCGATTATCGTTATACGATTATCAGTAATAATTATTGCCACCGTTGTAGATCATACCATTATTGTACAGTTCCCGGTATAATTGACTGCTGCTCGCTCGCAACTTGATCGTGGGAAAATAGAAATATAATTTAGAAGTTTTATAATAGGGTCATTTCACGCTACGATAACGTTTTGCCCCAGAAAAAATGACTAATGACTTTTTTGGCTCCGATTATCTTCATTTTTACACCCTATGACCAAAAAACATCAAGGATCCGTAATTTGAGGTCGTTATAGTAAATTTTTTAACCGTTTTTATGCTATGGCTTCCCAAATACCACCCCCTGCTGCTCCGCAATGTACCATAAAATGGCCTCTGCTATGCTCCAGGTTGCATCTAGCCCCAATTTTGTGACCGTATCTCGTGCAGCCCGTCAGCGCGGTCAAAATGACGTTATGTGGAACTCCGTATATCAAAAATTAAGCTTTTTATGCCTATTCTTGGGTCAAATTTAACACTTTTAAAACACGGGGGTGCCGATTTATACCGGTTATTAAATGGAAACGAAGCGGCCATAAACGGTAGCTATTTATATCGATAGTTTAGCCTGGGGGAAGTGTTATGCAAAAAAATTCAAAACATACCCTTTGCCAGATATGATAGAATGCCGGAAGTAGCTGGTGGTCGGGGGGTGGTAAAATTTGGCGGGGGGGGGGGGGGTAAAAATGTGAAGTGGCCAATTCGACCGTGTTTAACCAGCATAGTTAACTTGAAAACGGTATGTAAGATATTCTATACCACAATTTCCACTATGAGGGTACAAAATGGCAGCCCATATCAACTGCCAGTGTACATGCCTGAGACCATGGTCGGGGGGGGGTAAATTTAGAATTTTTTCAAAAAATAATTTTGCGACATATGTCGTCGAAATGTATTGCCACAATGTATTATGAACCAAAAGCGTGAAATTTCCTCGAAATAACATCATATGTTCGATTTTTCCACATTTTGGTGGTGGTCGGGGGGGGGGGGTAAAAGTGTGGTCGGGGGTGGGTAAAAGCCTGAGATCAACAGATCGGGAACGAGATAGAGCTCAGGTCGTTTCACCATTCGCTTCGTGATTGGAAAGAACCATAACAGAGAAATTAATTGACTTCTACTGACTCCACGATACCCCTAACTAGCAACGGTCGGGGGGGGGGGTAATCAAATGTGCTAAAATCGACCTTTTGACCCTAGCGCTGGGGTAAGTAACAGCAAGCACCTGGGTTAATATTTTTTCAAAACGCACCCAGGGGTAGGTATGATATATGAACAACGTTTATGTACCATCATGCATAAGTAACGAGCAATGACCAAAAAAGAATTTGGTCGAGAGGTGGTCGTAAAACTGGGGTTCCTGCCATATCGACAGCTGTCACTCTCTATGATTGGAGTAGATTTGAAAATCGTGCAATTAAAAATGTTGTGTAGACCTGATTAATCCTGCATAGAAAAGAATTTGGGCCATAACTTCGGGCACGGAGCCACGACACTACCCGAAAAAAAGAGGTCGAAAAATTAGTCATTACGATTTTTGTCAATTTGGTACTTATGTGGATGTCCAGCCTCTTACGGCGTGCGTGAAGCCGAAATTTTTTTTGTTTGAACTAGCTAACTAATGACGCTTCCTAGCGCAAATAACATTTTTACCAGTTCTCTGCACGTTTACGTGCTACTGGCCAAAATATCCAGTTTTACCCCCCCCCCCGACCAAAAGGTCATCGTAGCGTGAAATGACCGAATAGTTTTTGTTCGCGCTTGCTGATTTCTCGTTGCCCGCTCGTTCGTACGGCGACAAGCAATAGTTTTGATCGGTACTATAGCTGTAGTGGTTCCTATGTTTTTCACTCTATCCACGAAAACAAGCGTAGCTTGCAAGTGGATGCTACTGAAATGATATATAACCGATTTGTCAAAACGTGGTGGCCCCATAGCTTATTGAAGGCATATTATTCATTTCGCTTCTTATACCGTAGGTACAAAATGACTTTTCTAACTTCGATTTATCCAGAAATTTAAAATTAGCTGGTATTGCATGCGTAAAATGTATGTTTATGTTTATGTACTAATATTATGCAGCGCACCCGCTAAGCATGATTACGTCCAATGAATCAGTATATCAAGGGTTGTAAGCGAAATGACATATAATGGATTGCGCTCATTACTATTTCATATTGATTGGATGGCATTACTTTTATTTATATCCGAACAATATATTGTTATTCGATTGATGTTGATTACAAGCGAACTCTGACTAATTTATTTTGGTCATTCCTAAAATATTCAGTGTTTTCAATATAAATTAAATAATTTTTTACTACATAAGTTCTTCGTGGGTCATTTCACGAAACCATGTAATTTTAAACACCACTTTTTGAAGCCAAAATGAAACGTTTTCGAATGTACAGTGTTTAGACCCCTTCCGACGTAAAAAACCTTGAATTTTTCGAATATCGACGTCTCTAAGCAAAACGAACTTCCTGAAACCTGTTACAGGGGTCGCAAAGAGCCCCCTGGGGTTCAAATTTTAATCCGAAATAAGTTTTTATTCCATAGGTTGACGCAGCGACACGTGAACTATGATCTGTTTGTATGCAAGCCGGACAAAAAGGGTCGCGGTCAAGCCATTTGGAGGACATGTGGTCTATAATTGGTGCCGCTAGAGACCTTTTGAGGTTAAAAATGATCAATTTAGGACATGCGTGTCGCAGAAGTTTTTCTAGCGCAACGGATACTGCACATACAGATACCATTTTATGCTCACAAACCAACCATGAGTGGGAGATGTCCGACAGAAAATTTCAGGCAGATCCAGAGGTCTTGTAAAAATTGACACCCCGATATGTGTAAGTCGGGGGGGGGGCTACACTTGAAGTTGGGGGGCTACACCTGAAGTTGGGGGGCTACACCTAAAATCGGGGGGGGGCTAAACTTTTAGTCGGGTGGGGACCTACACCTTTCTACAATATATACCGCGTAAAACCTTAACTACTTCTAGAGGTTCTGGATTTGGATTTGGTCGGGGGGGGCTACATTTTGCATACCTCATTTTTGGCACTTTGTGACCTTCGTCCTCATAACTAAGCAACACATAGACTTTCTTTCACTCACTTTCTTTTTTTCACTGACACCTGTACCGATTACGATTATCGTTATATAGAATTTTTGGCGCTAGTGCACTTTGACATTATTTACAGCGTATTAGAGTTGTCAGATTTGACCTAGGTCGGGGGGGGGGCTACATGTCACGAAAAAAAATTTCTGAAACTTGGCGTCAGCTTCAGTGTCTATGTTTACCCCCAAGTTTTTCCGGAGAAAGTAGCAAATATCAAACGATCACAGTGAAATGAAAAACACACATATGTATCATGTGCTGGCGATACCGCGAACGTTTACAGTGGGACATATGTTTTTGGCTTCATTTGGTCAATCCGATTTGTGGACCCCTAGCTCCTGCTATGTTAGGGGCACAGAAGTCCACCACACCTTATAATGACCGTCGGACAGCATGTTACTACACTACACAGCGCCATTAAATTTCCTTCCAAAATACTGGTGGTATGGGCCAAAAAGTGCCGATGTAGCTCCTCCCGATCAAATTACATGGTTTCGTGAAATGACCCTCACACAGTAAAGTGTTATTCTCCAACATACTTTATGAGTGCTATTTGTTTTTGAAATTAAAAAAACTGAGGGTGAGCCAAAAATTCTGAATAGTATTTTTTGATAATTTTGACTTGATAATTATTTGAAGAGTAGTATGTTTTCTTCTTTTGTAATTCAGAAGAAAGCTTACGGTTTTAAATAAAATGCATGTACCCAGCCAGAAATTTTTCTCATACGATACTCGCCACAATTATTGACTGTCGCATTATTAATTAAGAGCAAAAAACGAGCCAGCATCGGGCGAACAAAAAACTATAAGATATCAAAAAAAATTGTCATGAGCAAGTTTCGAGCGAACAACGAGCAAGCAGCGGCAATTGTGGCGAGCAGTGTGTTTTAAACAAATTCAGTGTCGTTGCCTCTCCACAGGACCAAAATTTACTCGGGGGCTTTAACCTGGCCGCGGAAATACCTGGAATTACATATTCTGGGCGAAACCTTTCCCTCAGGTCAATTATTGGCGGTCTTCTAATTGCATTTGATGGTTTTTTTACATGCATTTACAAAATCTATATTGTTTCTGTTGCATATTTATTATTTACCGCCCGAAAATGCTATTTCTTTCTGGCCGCTCATTATTTTACATACCATTTTGTCAAGAATGCGTCCCATTTCTGAGCAGAGGCCCAATCAAATGTAATAGACCAAAATTGGCTATGCACAACCGGCAGGAGGGTTTATATGAATGTATGGGTAGAAAATGCCTGATCTAATTATCTTTGCTGGTTGTCGAGTATAATATAAAAAGACAATTGCGTAGAAACTCTTTATTCCTAGCAAAAGCCCGAAACAAGATCGGTCGTGTGCATAGCCAACATTAATATTCTGAGCAAAAGCAAAATCAGGATTTTTTGGCGCAGTGTTAGTTTAATATAGGATCGAATGTCTGGTTTTTCTTGCTTGACATAAGCGGATATCAAAAGCGTGATTATGTTACCATAATATTACCCATATAAAAACAGTGAGGAAGCACAGGTATCGGCCGATCCGTTCGTCGGCTGGCGAGACTCTTTCAGACGACGGCATTCAGACAGCACAGCTCTCGTCCAGTGGTCCGCGTAAACCACGCAAGCAAAACCAAGGCAGCACAGATTCTTCCGTCACGTACTCCAGACTGCGGGATTCTGGCAGTAAGGCTGACTTGCGATTCCGTCGATATTGGGGCTGTCTAGTAATTGCTATTGCTGAAAACTGTTGCGCCCATATCGCAATCGCGAGATTTGGAAATTTAAACATAAACAAACAAAAGCACTGCAGTGCGTTTATAACATATGACGTTTATAGCACTTTTATCCAGGTCTGAATAGGACCTTCTAATCAATAGAACCGGCACCAAACCAAGAAACGGTTTACAAGGATTCTTATGGCGGGACTAGATATTAGTTGATGACATACCAGAGAATGTTTCAGCAAGCGATGCATTTATTTTAGATCTTGACTGTACATCGGTAGATTCGTTGCTTCACCCGCTCATTATTGTGGCGACAAAACCAACCGGGTTTATGTGGACTGTTTTGTTCAAAGCATAATAAACATGTATCGACGGTACAAGATCCATCGCAATGACATTAGTGAAAACCCAACGTTACATGTGTGATATTACCAGGTTTTGAAAAGCAAAAATTGGATCCGAAACCCAAGACCAAGCCGATGTGCCTTTTGCGGTATGCATGGAAATACAACATCAATTATTATAATAAAATGCTAGTCGGAAAAATGATTATTGCTGAACTAAGAGATGTGTCATTTAGAGATGAACAAAATACTTTCCCATTGTTGCACCTTTTAAAAAAATTTCTAAAATTATAGTGGTATTCATCAGGTTGTTTTTTACACCGACTGATGTTTGGATCGAAATCGTATCCACATTGTTGCTGCTGCAATACTTTTCTCGGCTCGGAATATATCTACGGTGCATAGATTTGAAGCACCAAGCTGTAAGACATGTCATTCGGGCAGCAAATTGAATTTCAACAAACGTTCAGCCACTACGTAAATTAATTTCATGTCTGCGCGTCAAGGAAGCGTGATGTGATTTTTGTGCGTGTTAAGTTGTTGATTTGCGGTTATCTATAATATTGGTACGATGATTTAGTCCGTCAATTGAATAGGCGAACGAAGTAAAGGTATGTAAACTTGAACTTTTCGGAATGTTCTGACAACGAAAACGATGAAATTACCTGATATCTATATCCCATGGGTATTATATTTATGGCTGTTAATACGACATTAAAACAGTCAGTTTGTGGAACGTAACTGCACGAGCAAAGGTCTTATCTTTCTGTAGAGAAATTTCCGAGCAAAAGCCTGATCTTTGACCAATCTACATAATAATTTTCTTATTGCCGCCCAGGTTACAACAGGAACATCTAATCATTGCTACCCAACATGTAGAAAACCCTTTTGAAAGCTAACTTATGAACACTTACAATCAGAATTAAGTGCTCAAAAATCGATCGAAGTTTCGTTCGATGTCGATCGTTTGCGTTTAAACGAAAATCGATCGTTTAAACGAAAGTCGATTAATTTAACCAATTTCGATTGCGTCGAACTATAAAAAATAATTTAATAAAAAATGTTAGTTCGCATTTAATTTAACGAATTTCGTTTAAATGAAGATAGATCGATTGCGTTTTCTTTCGATTTCGTCTGCGTTCGATTTTATAAGCACTTCCTTATTTTAACTGTATGTAAAAACCTTTACTGTAACTTTTGATGCTATCTTGCTTTGTTTCTTTACACATGATCCAAAATATTAAACTTCAGTAGCTCAAAAATATATCTGAGATCGGGCCTTTGCCCAGAAACGGGAATGGTCGAAATATAAGTAATAGTGTGGAGTTTTGTTATGACTGTTTTATTAGGTCGATAATTATTTTTAATATCACATCAAAATACTTTGGCCTCTGGGGTTGACATGGCGGAGGTGCCAAAATCATTCTGGGGGCCTTTCTATAAAAGGGCCAGGCTTTTGGTACGTTCATATTCATCTTTTGTCAGTGTGTACGTGCAGCATTTAGTGTAACCACGAGTTTGCTTTAAATTGCTTGGACCATTATTCACCAGTGATTAAAATCCTCGACAGTGCTTGTGAGAAATCACAATGCAGTTTCTGCATTGCGATAATTTTTTGTTTCAGCCCGAACGGAAAATTTATCGCCGCAGGTCTGTTGGACAATACGATTAAGGTGTTCTTTGCTGATAGTCTCAAGGTAAGTTTCTTTGCTCAGGACATAACGTATATTTTGTTTCGTATTGTTTCAAAAATTGTCTTAATTGTATCGTTTTAAAACACAGAACAATATATTTCTGAGTAAATTCTAATATGTCACTGAAATAATTTAAATCCTGGTAGCATGTTGCAAACTGTTAAAATAATATCAGTAGTATATTGCTTGGTTTTTAATCGTAACAAGAAACTGTAATGGAGAGAGTATAAGGTAAATAACCGCGTAAGAGTTCACTGGTGATTTCGGCCTCTCCACAAGTTTTAGGTTGTGAACGTAAATTAATGCATTTTCTCACGGTTGCTCTTGTGAACTTGTGTCAGAGATCAGTCTGACTGTTCCAATCCATTGTTCCGCTTCACATCTTTAGAACTTGATAATATGCACAAGCGTAGTTTGGCTCTGATATTGGGATTAATAAGGCTGAAAATAATGTGACATCAAATCCGGTAGCATAAAGCGCGAAGAAGGTTTATAATAATAAATTGCGGTTGAGAACATTAAATGTCAAATTAAACATCAAAAATTTTGGTCATAATAATAACTTTTGGGATTGTTCACATTCTTGAGACGTTTGAATATAGCGCTAGAACTATAATTGGTTTAAATATAAAATTAAAACGGTAAGATCCAAAGGTTAATTTATACGTTTCGTTTTTTTTATTTTTTATAAGTCAAGTTTATAATACTATTATGTTGATGCTTAGAACCTTATGATTAATTTTTGTTGTTATCGGAACAGCAACAAATAGATTTTTGTTTTCATTTTAATCCTAACACTAGGCTGACTAGTATGATTAAAAGCTGATAGCAAGTGACGGTTGCTGCAGGTGGTGGATATGATAACAAGAGAATTAAACATTTTTCTCTCGGTCCTCGGGTAAAATTATTGTACTAGTAAGTAATAGTACTTCGCTGTCAGTTTTATGTTGTTTTCATTACGGTCTGCAATTTATTGTTCGTATAGCTCTGGGCAGCTACTCTTAAAGTGCTAAAAAGCTTAGAAAGTTATTTTCACAAAACTTGAAACAATTCAGTAGTTATCTGTTTCATGACTGCATGACGATAAAGATATAAAACATAGTAGTAATTACATTTTCTCAAGTCAATATGTCGATTAAGACCCAAATTTATATGTAAAATAACGTAGTACGAATTATGCGGAAATAACAAATTAGAGAGAGCTAACCGGGTGTATTGGTAGTGGGTGAACGCACGTGGTACACATGTTCACCGATACTGAAAAAACAGATTTGGGTAGCCGCATTGAGAGGAATAGATAAACTTGAGCAACATGCATATAGTAGCACTATAATTATTTCTAAAGGGTGCATTTTGCGACAGCGATAGCTACCTGACTTCACATAGAATAGGAATGCCCCTGTAGGGACTACCAGAAGAACGGTCCCTTCTAGAACATGACGCAATCTGATGCAATATTTCGTGATACAATAGTGACAAATCACGTGGCATTCCGCCTACACTTGATGATGCAATATTTATTGCATCACTCGTCTTGTATATATACCCATGTTTTACTTCAGTAAAGTACCTTGTTTCATTTATCACTTCCATATTGGTGAACCCGACTGTGGTTTATTCCTGTTTGTTTATTCCTCGTTTACTACATCGTCTACTGCACTACTGCTGTTGTTTACGTCAACGTCCGCCAGCTACGTTTGTTTACGTAACGCAGCTGGTGTTCACCGACTTCTCGTTGGCGGTCAATCAACAACCGTGAGGGGTGAACTACGCTCCGTTCATCCATTTCGTGTGGATCGGATCGACTACGCTGTCGACCAACCGTTCAATTGAGATTTGACCCGATTCTTTTCGTGGGGTATTCAACCGTTTTCGGGCGCAATCCGCGGTTCAACGGGGATACCGACAATTCGATCCGTTCGATTTCTACGGGTCCATCAGCCGCCAATCAACCGTACAACCGAGGTCATTCAATCCCATTCAATCGGGTTTCGTGGGTCAACCAGACGTCGATTAACCGTTCAACCGGGTACATCAACTTCGAGTCGAACCGTTCAATCCACTCAAAGCGATGGAACCCGAGCTCGTTGCTTCAGCCGCGATCAAGCTGCCTCCGTTTTGGCCCGCCGACCCCGAACTCTGGTTCGCTCAAGTCGAAGCCCAATTCGCAACACGGCGGATCACAGTCCAACAAACGAAATTCAACTACGTAATCGGGTCTCTCGCCCCCGAACATGCGACCGAAATCCGCGACCTTCTTATCAAGCCGCCGACGGAGAATCCTTATGACGTACTTCGCGAACAGCTGATCAAGCGCCTCACTGCATCCGAGCAACTTCGCCTGCAACAACTCCTTACCGCGGAAGAACTGGGCGATCGCAAGCCGAGCCAATTGCTCCGCCGCATGTGACAACTGCTCGGGGCAAAACAATCGGCGTTGGACGATACAATACTCCGGCAACTCTTTATGCAACGTCTTCCAACTCAAGTGCAAGTGGTGGTTGCCGCTTCCGAAAGCCCGACGCTCGAAGCAGCGGCCGCACTCGCTGACAAGGTAATGGAAGTCTCAAACCCCACAGTGTCGAGTTTGGGTTCAGTGAGCAACGACGACCTGTCGACCGAAGTTAAGGCCCTGCGGTCCGAGGTTCAGCAGCTGCGCAAGCTGGTTTCTTCACTCACGGTGCAGCATAACCCGCGGAAGCGATCCAATTCAACGCCATTTCGTCGCAATCGAAGCGAATCGGCAACTCGCAACGGTGGCAAATGCTGGTATCACTCAAAATTCGGGGCTGAAGCAACCAAATGCCGCGAACCATGCTCAATGGCGGGAAACGACACCGCGGGGCACTAGCCACGACAAGTGTTCCCGCCGCCTCCAAGCCCAATCGCCTCTTCTTTGTCGTGGATCGCAACAGCGGGCGCCGCTTCCTTGTCGATACCGGTGCTCAAGTCAGCGTCATCAAAGCCACATTCGAAGACGGCTGCAAAAATCAAACGCCCTCACTCCAGGCTGCGAACAATTCGACCATCAAAACGTTCGGTCAACGGTCTCTCATCATCGACCGCGGTATCAAGCGGGTCCTCCGATGGGTTTTCGTCATCGCCGATGTCACTCGTTCGATTATCGGTGCCGACTTCCTCGCTCATTTCGACCTGGTACCTGACCTTCGCCGGTCCCGCCTTCGCGACGGTGTCATCTACAAATCAATTGAAGGGACAGCCGCGCAAATCCAATCTCTCAAACTGGCTGCCTTCCAGTCCAATTCACCGAACGAATTCGGGAAAATCCTCGAACGATTTCCTCAAATCAAAACCCCGTTGTCCTTCACGACGAAGGTCCGTCATGGTGTCAATCATCATATTGAGACAAAGGGTCCTCCCGGTCCACAGTCGCCCACGGCGCCTAAATCCAGCTAAACTGAAGGCCGCAAAGGACGAATTCGATCACATGCTTGAGCTGGGTATTGTTCGACCTTTTTCAAGTCCATACGCTTCACATGGTCCCGAAGTCGAACGGGGACTGGAGGCTTTGCGGAGATTATCGGGCCCTCAATAATTCAACTGTTCCGGACAGGTATCCAATCCCACATATCCAGGACTTTACGGCGTCACTGGCGGGCAAGTCCGTGTTTTCGAAGATCGACCTGGTGCGGGCATATCATCAAATCCCGGTGGCCGATGAAGATGTCGCAAAAACGGCAGTTATCACACCGTTCGGGCTCTTCGAATTCATTAGGATGCTGTTCGGGCTACGAAATGCAGCGCAGACATTCCAACGATTTATCGACCAAATTCTCCGCGGTCTCGATTTTGCTTATGCCTACCTTGACGACATCCTAGTCGCTAGCATGAACAATGACGATCATCGCAAGCATCTTCACACGGTGTTTAAACGACTAGACGAACACGGCATGTCAATCAATCCGCAAAAATGCGTCTTTGGCGTTGGTTCTATACATTTTCTGGGTCACAACCTTGATACCAATGGCATTCGACCACTCGAGTCAAAGGTCAAAGGTTCAAGCGATCTCCGATTTTCCACTTCCTCAAACAAAACAAAAGTTGCAAGAATTCCTCGGCATTATCAACTTCTACCACCGGTTTATTCCACAGTGTGCGGACATTACTATCCATCTCAACGCAATTGTTCATGGGGCCAAGTCCACGAAACCGATTCAATGGACCGACTTTGCAACAGCATCGTTTGAGGTCTGCAAAAGAGCATTGGCACAAGCAACTTTGCTCGTTCATCCAACACCCAACGCTCCACTCAACATTGCTGTGGATGCCTCAGATATAGCAATTGGTGCCGTGCTCCAACAACAAATGGACGGGTAATGGGAACCGTTGTCGTTCTTCTCGAAGAAGCTCACACCAGCTCAAACACGCTACAGTACGTTTGGGCGCGAACTCCTGGCCGTGTACGAAGCGATCAAGCATTTCCGGTACATGGTCGAAAGCCGCGAATTCTTCGTTATCACCTACCACAAGCCGCTGACCTTTGCTCTTCAATCAAGAACGGAGAGGCAGTCACCGAGGGAAAGTCGTCATCTCTCGTTCATTGCCGAATTCACAATCGACATCCGCCAAATTAGCGGTAAATCCAATGGTGTTGCCGATGCGCTCTCCAGGATCAGCGAGCTAACAACACCGATCGATTACGAACGATTAGCTTCAGCTCAGCGGGACGATGAAGAACTCATGTCATTGCGCCGGTCGACCGACACCACAACCAAGTTTGAAGAAGTCGTGCTGCCGTTCATAACCAAACCGATTATTTGCGACACATCGACCGGAAGTTTGAGACCATTCCTACCGGTGGAATTCCGACGTCCTGCGTATGATTCGCTGCACTCTCTTTCTCACCCGGGTATCCGTGCTTCGCAACGACTGGTCACAGAACGATTCATATGGCCAGGCATGAACCGCGATGTGAGGCAATGGACTCGATGCTGCATCTCTTGCCAA
>JASANE010008773.1:0-82846 GCA_030248225.1 Trileptium ribeirensis
CGCAATGCATAACCAAACAAATAAAAACGCATTGGAAATCGGGTTCGCCGCTTTGCAACCCAGAGAAAGGGTATAATATAGTCAAACTGAAGTCTAGATAGCCAAACCATCGTCTTGAAACCTAATAGGTACTCATTGTAAGGTAAAAACACGCAATACTATGTCGAAATGTGAAAAAACCGATATTTCTAGCAAACAATATTCCGGCCCGCAACGACCCAGCAAATGGTCCCACAAAAAAGTTTCAGTCAGCAAAGTTGTACATGTCGATGCGGTAGTTCTCTATTTTTTGATGGGAAGCCTGTGTCGCGATATATAGGCTGCGAAACGCTGATAAACGTAAGGACAAATTTGGCAACGAACCATTGAAAGCCCGTTTTTGCCATTTTGACCCGGAAGATGGGGTCGGATTTGTTCGCGTTCCACTAAAGGCACATCGACATCGCTTTTGCTATCGAACAAAAAGATTTGTCGAAATCCATCCATCCGAAAATGAGTGATGAATGACAGCGACAGACTAAAAGAAATTTTCAGGATTACCCCTATCTCCCTCATTGGGAACTCCGCTCGCTCCGGTTTAATAAGTAAAAACTACAAAAATGCGCTCGAAATGCTTACGTATGTCCGCGAAAAGTATAAACCGCTTCAATATCGTTGAGACAAACTTTCGTTTTTGCATTGCCGGGACCCGCGACACTGCTTGGCGTCCCTCCAGGTGTAACGGAAGCGGCGCCGCTGCTCCCCGATGGCTTTTGTAGATTCCAAAGTTTCAGCGTCGAATCCTCAGACGCCGAAATCAGGACCGGCTCGACTGGATGAAATGCAACGCACCTCACCGAATCATAGTGACTGTAATATTTTGTTGTTTTTAATAACTAGGGATGTTGGTCCCAGAAAATAAATTGTTATAAATGCTGCTCCACACATCTGCTCCGAATTTATTACATGTACTCAGCAATATCGTCAGCAGCAAAAGCAAGCAGTTACATGCGTAACTTTTGAAATTTAAAACCTTGATAGATTTTCAAGATCATGGTCAAGGTTGTGAGTAAGGAAAACCTATTGCTGCACTAATTGCAAAACCTTTATCCACAATATGCAAAGGAATCGAATTAAACCAACACAAATTCATCAACGATGAAAACCATTCAGAACTGCTATAATTATGATCCGTGCTAGATACAACCGCGAAAAGATTTCCTTCAGTCAACATAAAGTCAAGTTTAGTTTAATTACAAACAACAAATTATTCAAGATTTTGATTAAACATTTTTATGAGTCGTATATCAAAGTAGTTTTTTTTACAATTTAAAAAATATGTTGTTTAATGAATTTCGAAGAAGCACAATTTTTAAATATCCATTATTCAATACAAACCTACCAATTCTCATTTGCCATGTACTAAGATGAAACCGAAAAAGCTTTTTCCAAATTTGTCAGTATGATCAAACTTATCTTATCTGTTTATTTACAAAACACTTTGGAGCTATTCAGTTATTATAATTCAATACTGTTCTAATGTAAAACACAACAAGATAATGGTAAAATCTTGAAAACCATGCAAAGAAACATTACAGTTCAAATGAGGATATTCACGTGCATCCATGTATAAATTCAGTCTCGACAAGTTGGCGCAGTTCCACCAATTTGGTTTTGCGATATAATTGACTTTTACCAATTGTGAACGTTCAGATGTTTAAATGGGTGTTTCCGAAGCGTTACAAAATATTTAAATTAGTCCAACAGCACATTCTGCTTAAATTAAATAAAAATTAGTTTGATGCACATAAATTAAACAATATGGTTGCATCACACAGATAAAATTCGATATAATAGTTACGACCAGTTCTTTGTAGTATATGTACGGGCTAACAACACTATAAATGACACTTGCCTTTTCAAAGTATATTGGCACGTCCAAGTTTTTCGAATACTATTATCGTCCATCGTTGTCTAAAACCCAAAACTAAATAAATAATACACTATAGAATCAATGGACGAATACACAATAATTTGTTGTACAATAATTGGACAATGCTTGGTTAGCTTTAGCCGTTCCATTGCTGCGGTACAATTTTGCTGCTTTCTCCATTATGGGGGTAGGGGTTGGGGATTCCCTCAAACTTGGTGATTACCCCATTCGCCAAAATCCTCTTATGTTCGCCCCCACATCACTCCACAAAATCCCCCCATACTTACAAAGAAGTGAAATAACTGGTGGGAAATACTTGTTAGCAGCCTCGTGGTGATATAATAAGGCAACCATGACTCCTACTAATAACATCAGTGCCGCAAATATGTACACATACCAAAAAATTGACCAAAATTAAAATCTTACATGAATGAAGTGACTGTCTGACTTCTGAGACATATTGTAAAGTTTCAAGTAATAATTCCCTCCGGTTTTATGGACATGCCGGTTGTCCTACTTCTATCCCGATTATCCGATAAACAGTGTATTCTACAATTTCGGTCAAATGCTCGAAAACTGAAGTTCGAAAAACTTATAAAACTATAATTCCCACGTATTTTTTGTCCATTAGCCTGCTAGCAGGGAGTAACAGGAATGCCGGTTCCGGCGAAAATCGTGTTCCGGTTGCGGTTCCGGCAAAAGGCAAACACCATACCGGAACTGGAATTCCGGTTTAACAATTTTGTTTGAAATTTTCCACATTTTTTGCTTCATCTGTGATCAAACATATGCAATATATATTATACAATTATCAAGCTTCAATACAACCAAGCAACATAAAAGATTAACTAAGCAATTTGCCGTATGAAACGTAAGTAGGGCACATAATTACAGTAGGAATTTTTCATAACCTGCAGGAGTTTCTTAACAAATCAAAGCCAGGTCGATGCTTGTAGCAGCGATTTTATACATTCAGAAGTCTGCGAGATACGCTCGAATTAAACCGGTCCAACTCGGTAATAGAGTATGGCGTACGCAGAAGTACTTAGGGTATGCTTGGCTAACATAAATTGTGTCCAGCACCAAGCCAGTGCGCTCGTAAACTTGGTAAATAAGTCTAAATTGAAGTAAACTAACGTTGTCTGTAACGCAGCTACAAAATTCTTTCTTGGCAATGAACTGTATTTATGGAAACTGTGCGAGCAGCATCACAGTGTGTCTCATTTACAGCATTGTGATTAGAAATTTATCATCATTATCATCTGACGGGCACTGTTTGTCCAACGTTAGCCTAAACAGTGTTCCTGACCACTGATCAAAAAATTACCTTCTATCTATTATTTTCTCTTAGAATAATATAAACCAATAATTTCAAATTTTCTACAGAAGAACATGTAACAAACGTATGTGTAGTAAAGGGAGGCGAGTGGAGACAGAGCGAAAGTGTGTATTCTACGCTCCAAGCTTTGTAAACACATTCAATTTGACGCAGTATACACAATGGTGTATAGTGGAAAGCATTTTTTCTCTGTGTGTCTAAAAACCGGCATATTGATCGTTAAATACATTATTAGCTTCCTCAGTCTCTTTAAAGTTTCAGAAAGACAATAATGTCCCGTAATACATTAAGTTTAATGCAAAAGTTATTTTTAATGCATTTTAAATCCACTATACCTTCATTTCTTCCTTCAGCTGTTTTACTATATATAAATCTCCAAGATCAGGTTCCGGTTCCGAATCAGGTTTAAATGGACGATTCCGGTTGCTGGTTCCGTTAAATTTCGGTTCCGGTTATTCCCTGTCTGCTAGTGATTGTCTGTTTAGTTTGTAAAACTGAATGTACTTTCTGATAATTTCTGTTAAAATTACTTTTATCGTTACTAATTAGAGGCCAATGACTCAGTTGAAAAGGGTAGTCTTTCCACCGCAAAGCCGTGTTTCCAGCCGGGGCCGCTCAGCCTGACATCCCCTGAAGTGTATGAATTCGGAGAAATGAGAAGCTGTAACGTTAACATACAGTGGAACAACTTATTAAAAATATATTCCTGTTATGAAACAAAGATGTAACTCACCAAAAAATTATTAATCTGCTGTTCAATAAGGCATAAATACAGCAAAACTTATAGTCGGATATCAAATACGCACCCTAAGAGGCCTAAATGCACCTCAGAACTGCTTATGAATCGTGAACAACATGTGTATGTAATCTATGTATATAAGAATCTTAACAAAAGCACAGTAGCACAGAAAATATAAATACAATTTGCTACACACCGCAGACACTCATCCCTTTCTCAACAATCGCGTTGTCTCACCCATTGATATAACTACCTCTACACGAAGAGATACGTTTAAATACAGTGAAGATTTGAAATCAGCACCCACGAAAACCCATATGAACTACAAGCCACAAATCTATTAGTATACCGTTAGAAGTTGTAATGTCACCGATGATTATATTTGGCGTACAGAAGACTATATATGCGTCGGACACAACTTTGGCCTCAAATACCAATTGAACCAGGGCTCCTACATCAAATCTGTTGACACCTTACAGGTAGCCCAGCATAATCCACACACAAAATTTCTTCCAAAATCTCTTGAGCGGTTACATAGCTACACCTCAGCGAAGTTTTACCAAAATTTTGGAAATTTGGCCATTTGCTAAAGTCCCCCATGCCCTATAGGGACCCGACCAAAACAATTTATACACCCATAAACAAAGCTTCCTAGGGCTTTATTGATTCAAATATTTATTATTTATTGATTCAAAATGATTAAAATCGGCTCAAGAGTTGCCGAGTTATAAGCAAAAATGACCCAAAAATGGTCCATTTCAGCCATGTACTCCTAAGTACCCCCTTTGACCCCAAGTGTCGAATCGGAATAAAACCTCCAAAAGGCACATCTAGAGTATTATAGCTTTCATATCAGCCGTCACACGTCCATATCGGTTTACGTTGAGATAACGAAGTCCTGTTTACAGAGAAAAAATAAACGGACGCCCATCTTTTTTCATCATAGTGCGGTCTAGTAAGAATTCTTCGATTCCGAAGCTAGCGTTTCTACATCTCCGAATTCAACTAGCTGATAAATTTTATAAACGTGTGATCTCGTTCTTTCGAAATCTCTAAATTCGGGCTTCGCTTACTTACCTTTTAGAGAATAAAACATCTTTTTGAACAATTATTTGACACTAAAGCAACTTCTGAACTAGCAAATATTTAGCCGTGCATAGACTATTAACAATACTGAAGTATCCCATCCCACCATCGAATCCGCTACTTAAAATCACCTTGTGTAATAAAGTATATTTACCTTTAGTGGTGACGTACTGGCCAGCTTTAAAATTTGTTGGTCAGGGCCGATGCACAGCTAAGACAGTTGAAATTTAGCCAATCAGAACAGGAAGTTATTTTAGGCCACCCACGATAGTGAGCTTCATACAAATACATATTAGTGTTGCTAGACTTGTATTGTTTCAGTAGGCCAACTTCTAGCTCATATGCTTTTTCTTACAAATAAGACTAAATGTTTTTGACCTGTAGGTATGGGTGAGCACTGGTGTGTTGAAAATAGAATATTATGGTTCCCCATATTTTGGCAGCTTGGTGCTATATGCGCAGATTTGTTTTCAAAATCAGATACTTGATTTCTATATGTGTGTATGTTACATAGTCCACTTAACGAAATCTGTTGGGAAATGTTTTTCCATGATACGATAAAACAAATCAACCCGCAAAAACTAACATAACATTTTGTCCTGTAAAACCTATGAAATTCCTTGATATGTGTTGGCTATTATATCTATAAATATAGTGAATTGATAACTGCCTCTAAAATACCTCTTAATAGACCACGACAATGCTTGCACAAAAATTATGCCAAGTATTATTGGCTCAAATTATATTTCGAATTTGGTCGGTCTATTTTTAACTTAGTCGGTCCATACTTCCTTAAGCTACATCGTTAATATCGCTCGCTATAACACATCCATAGGGAAATAAAAGCAATAGAGTGGGCTAAATTTCCCGGTTACCTTAATTTCTAACATATTGATTCATTTCACTGTCATATAAAAGCGTGGCTTTGTAAGTTTTTTAGTGCGAGGTACATGTGGCTTTAAAGTAGACGTCTTATTACTATTGTCTCCAGCAGTTCTGTATTAACGAGGCAACCACCAGAAAGTAAAATCCGTCAAGATATCTTGCTATAATCCGCACAATTATATACTGAAACGAATCAAAGAACACTACTTTTGCGTGTCAAATAGTATTTGAATCTAGTTTCGGTGATTCCGGTATCACAATTTCGTACGCCGCCGTGGATATGTATCTAAAGCATTGTCCTAATTAACTGTCGACCCATTATCCCTTCAGAAGTAACCCTTATTTTTGTTATCAATATTAGTTAAACCCGATATTACAAATTGAAAAATAAATAACCTCATAGCTATTTGGATCTGGCTCATTTGTCATATTGTTGAGTACCGCAAGATCGCCACGTCGGGTTTGCAATTCCTCACCGTCGTACATATCTCGGGTCGACAGCTTATTGAGGCACATTTCGCCGCTGTTGCTGCCATCGAAAATATCGCTGCCGGCAGACGGAAGCTTTCGTTCTGAAACAAAAAAAACAAAAATGTAGACCAGGTGTCCACAGTGAAATTGTCAAACATAAGCATGGCAATCACACTCTGGGTTATAGGCAGATTACAATTGATCAAAAACTATTTTTTTCGCATTTTGAAACAATGGTGCTTTTTAAGCTTAATTTGACACATGTAGAGCGGTTCTTACAAACCGTAAAATAAAATATACTCTATGTCCTAGATCCTATGATACGCCCGCAGAATTTCAAATAAACACCATGTTCAGCTATAATGCGGAAACAAAATTTTGTACAGTTTCCTTCATTATTTCCTACGACAGTGTGTTAGGCCAAAATCTATTTTGTGCATAAGTGCATCATATCATAAGTGCATTATTATCTCCTCCACCACAGTTTTCACTACATCGCAGAAAGTGTTTTGTTAGTATGGCCTGTCCACAGTCGGGGGGGATACTCCACTTTCCAAATCTCCCTATGTTCGTGAGATTTACTGCCATGTCTGTCCTCCCTATTCGTCGACCCCCATGTCCAACTAAATCAAAAATTTTTATGTCTGAAAAAATGTATGTTGTTTGTTTACAAATTGTTATTTAAACATTAATTACCACTATTTATAAAAAACATAGTGCTTGAAAATACAATTACGGTACTAAAACATGAAAATATGGGAACATTTAGCGTTCTTAAGCACAATTTATCCCCTCACTTTGAAATTTCCCCCGAGAATGAACTTGGGGACCACGAAGTTATATCCCACTGTTTAGAGAGCTGTGGACAGGTCAGACAGTATAAACAGGGTATGATGGCCAGAAAGTTCTAACGTCCGGGTAAAAGTTGATCCGGCAGCTGGCTTAGATAGACCTCACGCCAGGTTTCCCCGTCAAAGATTCGGCCGAAAGACGTTTAAACTTTGAATATGTAGATAATGAAATTTAAGTGCGTTTCACGTTGAAAGTATATTTAAAGATATTGCAATTTTAATAAAAAGTTTTTAAAGTGAACGTTTCCTTAGCTATTTTCTGCCCCATTCTAAGACGGTGGAAGGAGTGCCCAGAGTTTTCAAGACTTCCCACAATTTCGAGGGCTCCCCGGGCCATGCCACAGCACCCCCGGAATTTTGCAGGCAACACCAAAAAATGATCGTCCTAACAAGAAACGAATAAAACAAGTTTCTGGCAACTTGGGTATTAACCATCGACTGCGAAGACGCTATAATTAACACACACATTCTGGTCTCGTGAAACTAGGCTGTGTATAATATAAGCTAAACTCAAACCACCAACAACGAATTTTTATCCCTGCCAAATTTCGTAATACAAAAACCAAAAATTCATGCATTGTAACGTCCAAAACCAATTATTAAAAAAATTCGAGCACACTAATTAGTTTCACAATTACTATCGAGATTCCAAAAAAAATGATAATAATATTAATACTATATTAAATTAAATTTAAAAACAATATTAAATAATAATATAAAGCTACAATGGTTTGATGCCAGAATTATTTAAAATTATATTCGGGTACCTCATTCGGCTGCAAAATTTTGAACACGACAAGAATGTGATATTTGATGTGAGCTCAATACCTTCGGCAACCTAACCTATACCACTATAACAACTTTAATTTTTGCGAAATTTTATCCAGTAGTAAATTAAATACCATAAGAATATAAATGATATAAATTATTAAAAGTGAGCAGAGCAAATTCAAGTGATTTTAAAATTTGCATGTAATTAACTAATTATCCAAATAATTAACAAATTAGCATATACATTCAAGAATTAACTAATTAGTCAAAAAATTAACAAATTAGCATATGCATTCCAGTTTTTGAGCTTCCGAAATACGATATTAGCGATCAGCGACATCGAAACACCAAAGTGCAATTTTTCTCATTTCTAAGCACTTTGAAAATTTGCAAAAAATAGCTAATTA
This sequence comes from Trileptium ribeirensis, assembly GCA_030248225.1. NCBI lineage: Eukaryota > Metazoa > Nematoda > Enoplea > Enoplida > Thoracostomopsidae > Trileptium > Trileptium ribeirensis. Next base: position 8,462 of record JASANE010008773.1, read on the forward strand.
ATTAGTAATTAGCTAATTAACTAACCAATTATCATGTTTATAATATCATCAAATCGTTGGGTTGCGAAACACAGGTACCAATATGGCCAGGTTCGGTATGGAACCCTTAAAAACCCGTTTTTACCATTTTGACCCGGAAGATGTGGTTGGAGCTGTTCGCCTTCAAGTAAAGGGCACATCGTTGTCTCTTTTGCTATCGAACAAAAAAATTGTCGAAATCACTCCACCCGAAAATTAGTTAAGAATGAAAGCGACAGACAGAAAATTTTTCACTTTTGCCAGTAGCGCCCTCATTGGAAACTCCATTCCCTTTCAATTACTTTTCCAGTAAACTACTAGTTTACAAATTAACATGGTCTAGTATAAAAAATTGGTTCAGCACTGAAAAAGGTTTGTTTTCCGTGAAACAATAAAATTTCTAATAAACTTAACGAGCTTTATAGTGCATGAAACTAATTATAAAGGTACATTGCACAGCGACACCTTAACATCCTTAAGTATTATATTCTTTAAAATTAACTAATTATGTAAATACAGAACTGTGGTAGAAAAAATCGGTTACCAGATCCATCAATTTCAGTCAATGTGGCTTTAGCTTCGTCACGATTCAAATCTTCGACAATCATTTGCATCGTACGATGGAAATCTTCCTTCGAGTCGGACGACAGACGCTTTTTGCCTGAAATAAGAAACAAACACCGTATTAAAACTTTAACATTTAGCTTATATATAATTATTACTATTAAAATGCTAACCAGGAGCAACATAATTACGAAAATCTAGTGAAAATTTTCGCTTATACAGCGAAATACGCAGTAACTTAATTCATATAGTTACAGACGGCGTAAAATTTCATTACACATTTTGGTGGATCGCCTTGATACTAAATATTTTGCATGATTATTTACTACTAGAAGCATGTCGTATCACCAAAGTGGTGAATTTCGAGTGCTGAATATGTAATTTACTAAGACGTACACACCTATACTCAACATCAACTTACAATGTTACCCTACAACTTACATATCAGCGATGTTGTCGGATATATGAGTACATATATCGGCTTATTGCATATTTAAGGGCTCACAATTTTTGGATAAATTGCTATACAAAATTAGCTCAACGACACCCATCAACCTGACGCGGCTGCAGTTCTGCCGTTTTCGTGTTTTTTTGGATTTCATGGTCCATTCATTTACTCAACCATGCATCACGTAAATAATGACAATAACATTATATACTTTTTGTAACTAAATAATTACACTGTTTCGTATCAATAATTTTACCACCAAAGAAATATTTCATAATATTGTGTAACATTTTTACAACAAAAAATAAATAACGTTCTGGAATTTCAGATAATATATTAGATATGCTATCCTCGTCGTATACATGTATGTGTTCAACATAATGTCCAGTTACTGCTCGTTTATGGCAACCGTTAGCTAATCTGTGCAGTTTGAAAAAAACTATTACTATATTCACTTCAGAGAAAATGAAGTATTACATTATATATTCACTAAAAATGCGTATTCATCTACAGTCATTGCTAATATTTCATTTTACCTTAAACTAGCGCCGCAAATTTTGACTAGGCAGACCTGAAAAGATGATCAAGCCATAGTATACCTGGCTCTAGGCCGCGCAGGTGTGGTTTGGCTCCAAATTTCATATGTCTATCAGAAACCTGACTTCCTAAAGTACAGATGTGTCCTACAATATAACTTCGAATAACTGAATTCCGGACCCCAGGTCAATAGCATATTACTGATTCTAAATTTATACAATGATTTCACCACCTTTGGCACAAACAATTTCTAAACGTTTTTCCTTAACCAAACGAACTTAAATCTCCATGGATAACGATTTTGGACCATATTGGTTATTCTTCAAACGAATCCGTTGCTTTGGCAGAACAGTGACTACACAGTGGATACATTTAGGCATGTTTTAGCATTTTTATGTGCGACCCTCAGAACAGACGGAATGTGGGAGGACCCTATATATGCGAATACAACCCTAACAGTGACCTCTTTCCCCTCACCCCACAAAAACCGACCCTACACTGCTAAAAAGAGATTAGTGGTTCACAACAAAAAATGCAGTGCTGACAATGTAAATTCTATACCAACAATTAATAAATATTCAGTTCTGACTGCGTAGCGATTATGTAGTATTATTTAAGCTGGATTAGACTATGATGAAGACCGTTCTTGAAGAAACTGAATTTTTTTCCCTTTGTAGTGGTAGCATCAGCTAAACCCAAACTATTATTAGTCTCTATCGTAGTATTTTGTTACATGTTTCCGTTTTTTTGTATGGTCTACGAGTTTGAGCAAAAACATCCCACAGACATTTTCTTTACAAATTTGTTCAGTAATGTGGATTTCCCCGTCCATCAGTAACTAGATGGTGTTCGGAACATGCACGGTAAAATTTTGTGCCTTTTGATATAATTATGAGTATAGATTATCTGCAAAAAGAAGGGAATTTGTCGTCCGGCAACAAAACTGATTGTAATCCATCGCGAAGAACTAGTCCAGATACAACTACAGCGTAGCAACGGTTATTCATAATGTATTACATATAACATTTCAACAGTTATCTGAATCCCTTTATTGCTTTAAAACAATTAAAGAGTAACCTTTTTTTGACTTAGCTTCTTGTTTATATTGTTCTTTCATTTGGGAAATTGTCTGATAGTCGATTCCCCATTCTTCCCCAGACCCTGTATCGCCATCAGTTTTTTCTGAAAATAGTAACAAAATATTGTTATACGTCAGTTTCGAAAAGTATGACAATATGCACTTGATAAGAGGTGCCATAAAATTGATATTGATTTTATACTGTTTAAATTTTAGGAACAGGTAGTGGAAGAAGATATGCGATTGATGGGTCTGCGAAAAGAGGACACTCAACACAGGGATAAATGGAGAATAGCGCTGAAATCATGGTATAGTCGAACCCGTTGCGCAGGCAATGGAACCAATCGACTTTAAAGGATGTGGCGGTGGTGGTAAATTTTAGGAAAAAATTTCAAAAAACATGTACTTATTGACCGTGACAACTATTTAGGTATATGTTTGGATTCCAAATTAAGGTTGATACTATATTGGTTAACCTAGCTAGGCAGAGTACTCGTGCGATTATAGCATCATGCAAAAAATGCAAAACTGCCGTTGAGAAAACATGGGGCTATAGCCTGTCAAGACATATATTTGCATAATAATGTCATATTCCCAATACAAGCTATGGGTCAATGTTATTTGGTGGCATCGCACTCACTTAACTTGTTTCAATAGAGTAAACTGTTTTGCTTAGAGCAACTTGTAATATCTTGCTGATTACAGGACCAATTGTAGGAGCAATAACTTTACATGGAATACGACAATTACTGGTGAACACATTTCATGACAACACATATTAAAAAGTAGATGAGTTATGGACTACTGAAGAGGAACACACAAAACAGAAATTAAATGACAGGTAACATATGCCATGCAAAGAGGTAAATTTGGATGCAGAACACATAGTCTTTTTGGTATGTTAACTATTATATCGATTGAACACGTAATGGATTTACATGACCGACAAGCTACTGGAGCTGGGTTAAACCAATCAGATCAAAATATACAAGTTAGAAAAAATTCCCTTAACGGCAGGTAGAAAAAGCAACCCCCTAACCTTTGAAAACTATATACAGTTTTATTTGTAAAAATTACCTTTTAAATTGATTTGTTCAATTTTTATGTTATAATGTTTGTTATTATTGAAAAAATAATTTTTCAGTCATAACAATGCCCTCCGTTATTTCACTCACTAAATATCGAAAACAAGCAAAACTTGAAAAATCTTTAAATACTTTATTGCTCAAAGTATTCGCTCATGACCTTTGTTATTCCAATCACTAAAATATTGAGCCGCTTTACGACTTACTGGTCAATGTTTTCGTCCGCTATATAGATATGAAAAAGCTGTTTTTACTCACTAAAATGTTAAAAACAAAATGACCAATGAAGTCCCTGAATTCATTAAGAACCTCACACGAATTTTCATTCAGTCGTCAATTTTCAAGTGTTTGTTGCACCTCGTAGTGACTATTTTGGCTAAATATAATTGCAAAATCAAAAGTATCTGCGAATTGTAAATGATAATACATTTATAAATCTGACAATGGCAACCGCAATAAAAGGGGGTCTCCAACCCCAAATCCAACAACTGAAACAAAAGCCAAATATGAAATAATATGCCTTGTTGATCATTCAGCTTTGTGTGTTTACTGGCAGTAGTTCAAAATGTATTTCGGTTTGAACGATTGATATGAAATGCAATAATAATCTATTATTACTGCGATTAGAATCCCACAAACCAATTCAGCAAAATTAGTCAGTCAAAAAATAGGACAATGCTCAAAGTTCCCCTCCCTATAACTCACGGTGAGGGAAACGACATGAGTACCCTACAGCAAAAATTTAAAGTTTAATTATGAGTCCAGGCTAAGCTTTAGTCTTTGTCCCATGCTTCGAATAACCGCACTGAATACTTGAAGCAAATCTTTTGATTTATAGGTGACTGTGTTATCTTAAGTAACTGTGTTTATCCATGCATTTGGAACTTTAGTTATACATATATATTGACCATAATCTTGAACCTCCACTTAGTCCAAAATACCATTTCGAGCGCGTCTCCGTAACTTGTTATTTCTCTTACTGAAATACAACCGCAAAAATTGTGTTTCCAATATCTTAAAAGAAATCTATGTTATATTATATTCTCATAAGACGAAAACGGAATAATATCGAATTTACAACTACATATTCTAGGAATAATCGAGGCTCCCTTGAATATAGTTTTTGTATTGCAGTTCGCTGCGTTTATGATGATCTTTACTTAATTTCTTACTCCAGTGCAAACAATATTTTGTTACTTACATTAGGTGTTGGCGAACCCATTTTAATTGTATTTTCGGCATTTATAAATAGAATGTCGTTTACAATAATTAGCAGATACTGTTAATTTTGCGAGTGTATAAGCCAAAATAGCACCCACTACGGGGTGCAACAGACACTTGAAAAATGACAAATGATTGAAAATAAATGTGAGAGAGACAGGGATTTAATTGGTCATCTTGTTTTTCATATTTTAGTGATTGAAACAGCTTTTTCAGTCTATATCGTGAGCGAAAACTGTGACCAGTAAGTCGGAAAGGGGTTCAACACCTTATGCGAGACTAAACTTAACCCACGCCCATCAATAGTCCTATTTTGCTATTTCGTTTAAAAATCTTTTACTGAACGTTTTTTGGTAAACCATAATCCAGCGCAAAACTGTTCGCGAACACAAAGCTCTGTGATAGTAATCCGGTAAATTTGTGTTCGCGAAAATTAAAGGAAAATTACCGAATTTTTTGCGAACGAAAATCTACCGGATTTGGATTCGCTGAATTTGTTCGCGAACACTGTAACGTAAACCACATGAACGATTGATTTGTGACGTCAGTATTACGTTAAATTTGTTCGCGAACACAGACATATTCGAATCAGAAGCTGATAGGCGTTCGATAGCAGTTTTCACTGCAAATTCAAAATCGTCAAAATTCTGTTCGAACACAAGCTTTAATTTTAGGTGCTTGTTTCTGATTTTGCCGATTTTCTGTTATCGAAAAGTCGATGAAATTTCCACATTTGTTTCGTAACAACGGTTTGCGCTTCGCTATTGGCTTTTACAAAATTGGATAATCGATGGGCGCATCTTAAGTTTACTCGCGCATTACTTGTTTTCGATATTTTAGTGAATGAAATAACTAAGAGCATGTGCGAATATTTAGAGCAATAAACCGTAAGTGGTTCGATGTTTTACTTGTTTGGATATTTCAATGAGACAATTTGTCAAATAATGAAGGGCATAAAAAAGCATTTCCAGTTTACTACAACTTATCCAGCTTCCAGTTTATCATACTCTCACTTGCAATTATCCCTTCCCACAATTAGTATTCCAAAAATGGCATAGGCTATCCACATGTAGGCTATTTTGCATGTGAGTAATTTGAAATTACCTGCGATTAATTTTTTACCTGCGGGTAGGGGTTTTACTCTCAGGTAAGAGTAATATTTGTCGTATTCTAAAGTATCTAGACTATTCTGAACCATTAGTCGGTTTATATAACTTTTAAAACTCGTTTTCTGAAATTTATTGTTGTGTATTTTGCATGCTATTCTTGTTTGTGACCTTATATTGCTAAAACTATCAACATTGGGACAGTGCGACTTTTAGATTTAAGAATCAGTCATTAGTAACAGACAGCGCCTCAGTAAAACAGCATTAAATAGTTATGCATTTGTTTAAAACTAATGCTTGCCCCATTATTTGTTGCATTATCATGGAAAAATTCTGCGGCTTACACAATGTGATAATACCGCATCTTTCCTAAGACAATGACTGAAATATATTTGTAAACTGGTGAAATAATTTTCTGCAGCATGAGTCCTACCGTTATCAAGGTACAGACGGCTATTAACGTTTGGTTTGACTGGTTATAAAGATAGTTTTGACATTACTTATTAGGTATTTAGAAGATCTATTTTAATAATATGGTGTCTGTAGGTATACTACATGATTAAATAATGTGCAGCAAGTGGCCTCTAGCTACTTCAGATACAATTGTAGTTGACAGCGCTCGTAGTGATTTTATAATATGAACAAAATATAATTTTGACCTAAATTTTGGAACTAAACGACAATACAGAATCCAGTTTTAAAATAAATTAACTATTGATGAAGCAGGCACGTAAGGGCCCAGGACATTGTCTTGCCAGGGTTCAGATTTCAGATTAGGTGTTCGATGCCGTAATAACAGTCAAGGAGATCCGGCTGGAGAGTGTAGTCACATCTCGACATTTGGAGGCGACGTTACCAGGGGTACCTTTAAAAATCTTTTCTTGACCCGGTCTCGAGAGGCCCATTTTGTAAAGTTGAGTGATTGCAGTTCGCTGGGATCTCGCTATTGATATATAGCCCTCCCGCCCCGGTACGCGGAGAGCTCGCTCCCGATTGGTGCACCCGCCAACATAAATTTTCAATGCCAACCAGTCCATTCTCCCTCAAGAAATGTATGTCCACTCCCACAAAATTTTTTGAGAAAATTACGGCGAAATTGAACCGAGGGGAGCCCCATTTTCGTGAGTTTAGGCGGGTGTCGATGGGACTGCCATCGGTTCTGGCCCTTAACCACTTACAAATTTTGACCCTACCGAGATGCCAGATTTGTGACATCAAAAATTCTTAATACAAATGTTTCGAATGAAAATGGTGCCATGAAAAAAGGAATGAAATAAGACTCGATAGCAAAAATCTTACTAACCAATATACAGCGATAACTCAAGCAAAAGTTAGGTGTCAGAGGCTGTGCCTCCGCGGTTTATCTTTAAAGGAGGACTGCGGCGGAAGCAAAATTTTTCAAGTCAACTTGGGAAAATTTTTGCAAAAATATATGCGGAAGGAAGGCAGTGATGCTCGGTGAGCTGAAAAGTGGGCGTTATTTTGCGCAACAAATCACCCGCATTTCTGGACATTGCAGTATACAGTTGGTCCCCCAATTTACTAAAACAAAGGTTGTCTACCACCTCCCTATGCACCTGTAATTTCGTGGCGACGCCACGAATACAGTGTGCTACACGACTATTTCAAAATTTCCAAAAGTACTCCAATTTTACATGCAACGACAACGTCTATTCTATTAATTTAACGTAAAGTATTTTGAGGGGGCTACACACGCCGCTGATGGCGGTTCTTCTGGTTATGAGTCTGATGTAGTAGCAAATCACACGAATTGTGAAAGTATGGGTGTATAAGCACCGCAATTATTGAACTGAAAAGATCAAAACGAAATGTGTGAAAATATAGTTACGAAAAAAGAAAAATAACTAAAAAGGTACTGAGGGAGGATTGAATCTGGGCTATACGGATGGGAACCATGTTCCTTAAACGTCATTAGCTAGCTAGTTCAAACAAAAAAATTTTCGGCTTCACGCACGCCGTAAGAGGCTGGACATCCACATAAGTCCCAAATTGACAAAAATCGTAATGACTAATTTTACGACCTCTTTTTTTGGGTAGTGTCGTGGCTCCGTGTTCGAAGTTATGGCCCAAATTCTTTTCTATGCAGGATTAGTCAGGTCTAAACAACATTTTTAATTGCAAGATTTTCAAATCTACTCCAATCATGGAGAGTGACAGCTGTCGACATGGCATGAACCCCAGTTTTACCCCCCCCCGACCAATTTCTTTTTTTGGTCATTGCTCGTTACTTATGCATGGTACATAAACGTTGTTCATATATCATACCTGTACCCTGGATGCCTTTTGAAAAAATATTAACCCAGGTGCTTGCTTTGACCCCAGCGCTAGGGTCAAAAGGTCGATTTTAGCACATTTGATTACCCCCCCCCGACCGTTGCTAGTTAGGGGTATCGTGGAGTCAGTAGAAGTTAATTAATTTATCTGTTATGGTTCTTTCCAATCACGAGGCGAATGGTGAAACGACCTGAGCTCTATCTGGCGCCCGACCTGTTGATCTCAGGCTTTTACCCACCCCGACCACACTTTTACCCACCCCCGACCACCACCAAAACGTGGAAAAATCGAACATATGATGTTATTTCGAGGAAATTTCACACTTTTGGTTCATAATACATTGTGGCAATACATTTGGAAGACATATGTCGCAAAATTATTTTTTTGAAAAAATTCTAAATTTACCCCCCCCGACCATGGTCTCAGGCATGTACACTGGTAGTTGATATGGACTGCCATTTTGTACCCCTCATAGTGGAAATTGTGGTATAGAATATCTTACATACCGTTTTCAAGTTAACTATGCTGGTTAAACACGGTCGCATTGGCCATTTCACATTTTTACCCCCCCCCTGACCACCAGCTACTTCCGGCATTCTAACATATCTGGCAAAGGGTATGTTTTGATTTTTTTTGCATAACACTTCCCCCAGGCTAAACTATCGATATAAATAGCTACCGTTTATGGCCGCTTCGTTTCCATTTAATAACCGGTATAAATCGGCACCCCCGTGTTATAAAAGTGTTAAATTTGACCCAAGAACAGGCATAAAAAGCTTCATTTTTGATATACGGAGTTCCGCATAACGTCATCTTGACCGCGCTGACGGGCTGCACGAGACACTATCACAAAATCGAGGCTAGATGCAACCTGGAGCATACCAGAGGCCATTTTATGGTACCTTGTTGAGCAGCAGTGGGGTGGTTGGGAAGCCATAGCATAAAAACGGTTAAAAAATTTACTATAACGACCTCAAATTAGGGATCCTTGACGTTTTTTGGTCATAGCGTGTAAAAATGAAGATTGAAGATAATCGGAACCAAAAAAGTCATTAGTCATTTTTTCTGGGGCAAAAGGACATCGTAGCGTGAAATGGCCCTATGGCGGTACGAATGAGCCCAATATCATGAAAATCGGTTAAGTCGGTCCCGAGGCATAGGCGATCACACACACAGACAGAATTTAAAAGCATTCACCCCTGCAACACACAATCTCCGCTACATTAAACTACGCTTTGAGCCCTTTCTTCTCGAAATAGCCATGGCTACATTAATTCATAAGTAGCACAACGAAGAGTTTTTGGCCTGCGCTGCGCGTTTAACCTGCGTGCCATTTTTGGTGACACAGATGTAGTCCTGCAGACTTAAAATATTGGAGAAAGTTCATAACGTAAAGCTGGCAAAAAATTGAAGCACTCACTATCCGAATCCGTTCCGAGAAAATCAAATTGCCGAAACGCCTCTTCTTCAGCTGCTTCGAGGTCATTAATCTGTAGTAATAAAACAATTTGATGAAATTTATACAAAATACATCTCAACTTATATATAAATAATAAATTTCATATAAAACTGTATCACAATAATAGTATAGCAACCTTCGATAATATAGCTAGTAACTCGCAAAGCGAATGGATTGAGTGTGGCTGCCCTACACTTGTTGACCATTTTGCCGGTCAAAATTCAGGTCTCTAAGCTTAAACTCCCATTATAGCAATTATACATTGGCAATGCTTCAATGACTACGATACGGTCATTTTTGTCCTAGTCAAAACCGAAAAATTCTTTATTTCGTCTTTCAATGACCAAAAACACAAAAACTTTTAAATTTTGAGAAAAATTATAATTTGAAGAGTTACTTTGCGTAGTAGGGCCCTAAGACTTGCCTTATTTTACGCATACCGTGCCTTGTCAATTCAATTGCTTTTGTCGTAATTAGCAACCACAAAACCCTATAGACACGATCTATTGACCTACAAACATCTATATTATAAAATTGGAGAAATATGACTTTTTTATTTGCTAATTTTTGCTCCGGCACCCTTTCGAAGTGTGAACAAGACTACAAACCCTACAATCCCAATCCCAAAATCCCGTGTTAAATAACTCTACAAACAAATAGCTCACCCAAAACAAGAATAAATATTTGCTTTGTAAAAATTTTAAAACTTTCACTTTTTGGGTATTTTTTAAACTTTGGCTCATAGCTTAAAAACTGCAGCTCTGACAAAACATTCGTAGCAGCAAAATTGCAGCTCTCAATGAGAGAATTCTGAATTATACAGGTTGGTATCCGTTTTTGCTGCGAACAGTCTATCTTGAGATATAGGTCCCAAAGAATAGATTCTCAGATGGACAAAATTAAAAAATATGACCCTTCACACCGTTGGGGCCCATTTTGACCCAGAAGATGTGGTCGACTGGTTTAACGTCTAACAAAAGGGTACGGATACTGAGTTTATGATAAATTAAAAATTTATGAAGATACATCTATCCAGTGAGGAGTTATAATCTCAATAAACGTGCAAAAATAAATTTTTACGATTTTTACTGCTAGCAAAGCTATTTCTGCAAAAGTCGCTAGCTCCGCTTCAATAATTGTAATGTCAGCAAGATTTAAAAGCAATTAACTATGGCGTTATGTGTGTTTGTTTGTTCTATTTCATAGCGTATTAAGAGGCCTGCACTTTGAAATTGTTTAGCTCCTATCATACGCTCTCAAATTATTTTTTTGTTTTATTTCCCGACAGCAAATATCAGTGACGTAATTACTAACATGTGTGTAGTCGAGAGAATATAACCAGAAATTGAAACCTTTAGCTAATAATAGCTAATATCGCCATAGGTCGCTCCGTACTTCAACAACCAGCGTCTCTACAACCCTCAAAATTTGCATTTTGCGGTACTGCTGCCTACCAATACTTAATATTTATAGCTAGTAAAACTGATAAAACATTACCAAGAAAGGACTTTAACTCATATGACATACTGCACTCACCTTACTACCAGTCGCTGATTTCCTTCTTGTATCGCTTAACTCGTTATCACTATCACTGAAATAAAATATGAAAAATTCGATTCACTTATGACTTGAACAAGGTTTGTTTTCAATGCTCATCAACGTTTTCAATGCATTTTATACACAATGTGCAAAAAACGGGAGTTCATGCGCTTGTGAACAACAAAATAAATGAAGTACGTTTACATTACGGAGCAAGTGAAAGTGAAACTAACAATATTACAAAATAAAGTAATCGACAATTTTTCAATTTCTATCTTATTCTTGGTGATCGTGCTAACCTAAAAATAAGCCATACAAAAACTGAGACACAGACGCGCAATAAACACTGTTTGCATGTAACATATAACAAGGACTTGCATGATATTCCTAGTCAATAGTTCGCAACGATTTCGGTTGAATCCAATATTTATTAAACGAATTCGTGGGTTCGAATAGCATCAATGTAGACATTTCATGCATTTAGTTAACTAGGATGATAGTTTCAAAACAAAAATGTCGCCCATATATTTTGGATTAATTTAAAGAACCCTCACATATAACAACATCTTACTTCACAAAACTGGCAAAATTTTAACGAGCGGTAGCAAAAACATTTGTTAACGCATTATAACATCAAAACATTAGGTGTAGATCACATGCGAGGTATTTCACAACGAAGCGAAACAATATTCTTTCCATATCACCTTAGCACGACGTTGCAGCCCCTGTTGTGTAACTATATGAAATGCGTTTAAACAATTTTCGTTATGTACAGCAGACAACCCACAAACATTGTAGCATCTTTAATGGAATACTATATTTTAGTCGTATCACGTATGGTATATTGCTAGTTGAAGTGTTTGCCCAAGAACTAGAGGGTCATAAGACGCAGCATATTTTTGTTACATGATGAACTGTCTAGCATTTGGCTTGTGGAATTTTTCAACGGGAACTTTTGTCTCTACGCTTAGCGATAAACTTACTCCACGTCCATGTCACAAAAAATTTACGGCAATGTGCAATTTGTATAGCATCGAATCGAACATCAACAGTCCTATGTATCTTCAAAACGCAAAAATAAATCACGAAATGTCAAACAATAATTGACGCATATCATGCTTAGTGTAAATTTACCTGTCTTCATGGTCCTGTCCATTTGATGAGTCGACATTTTTCAGTCTGAAAGAAAAAGAAACATATTGTGTTAAACAGAAGTTGCAATATGAAATACTACTGGAAAAAATGCCCTTTACGGGCATGGAAAAAGGAACCCAAAGCTAACATGTTATTGGAAAATATAAAGTTAGGTAATGCGTTCTTAATTGGCTACGTTAAGCAGGGTTGTCGGTGATTCTTATACTAATAAGGAAATACCGAGGTAATGCGTTACTATAATGGTTTTGTTTTGAAAAATGCATTTATTTGCTTAATACACAGGAAACATGTCAGTGGCCGTTGTGGTATAAAAATGCTCTATTGTTTATTTAGTACGGCGCTCCATGGGCTTGGTGTACTGTACTGTACAAGGACATTGCGGTGGAAACATGCGCTTTTGAGCACGAAAAAGGTTTGCATTCAAGATAGTAAATTTTTAAAATTAGTAAACGTAATAAATTACAAAAAGTGATAGGAGCAACAGGCAAAGTATTTGGTATCTCATTTGTGTGTACATGGCGTTTCAACTAACTATTTAATCAATTTACAATAAGTATCACGTTTTACGCAATTGATGTCAAATCCACCATACAAAAAGCTCGCTAGCTAAAAAATTGGTAACATCAACTAATTAGCTAATTAATTACTTAATTAGCACTCATAAGATCGTAGCGCTTTAAAAGCCACATATTTATAGTCAACGACATCGAAAACCACCGAGCGCAACAAATTAGCAGTTTTGAAGCGATTTTAAAATATGCATAAAATTATCTAATTAGCTAGTTAACTAATCAACTAATTAGCATATACGGCCAGGTTTTAGAGCTTCAGAAATGTCATGTTCGTGATCAGCGACATAGCAAATCCCGGATGCAATTTATTATTAATTTTTGAGCACATTGAACATTTTCAAAAAATTAGCTAATTCACAATTAATTAGTAATTAGCTAATTAACTAACTAATTAGAAAGTTTTTAACTTCCTCGAATAGGAAATTCACAATCAATACGGCGAGGTGTAGTATATGCACCAAAATAAAAGCTTTGAACTAATTATTTATTGAGAAATATGCAATTTTTGTTTGAAAATGCTAAAAATTGGCTAATACACTTAACTAATTAGGTAATCACTAATTAGCTAAAGCAAAGTTTTCATAAAATCTAGATGTATTGTACCTGTCCGATATTAGGCATTTAAAACAAAAAATTTTATAAAATCGGCCTAGTAGTTATCGAGGAGTTTAGACGACGGATGGACGGACGGACAGACGGTGCCGAATTTTCCCCCTCTGACGAAAACAAAAACGCCTCGCTTCGCTCCGCTTAACTAGTGGATAATTACAACTGAACGTTCCCTTATCTCACTTTATGACAAAACCAGGAAACTGAAACAGATAGTGTAAAAGGGTCGAGCGTTTGGTGATATTTCACTTCTTTAAACCTGTATATGTTCCAAAGCACAACCCTTTGCAGTAAAACAAACTGCTATCTAATGTCGTTACTTCATGGATCACTGTGTCGTTTTAAGACAATTAAAAAAGCTAGAGAGTTATAGACTACTACAGTATTATATAATTTCCAATTTGCCTGAGCGACGTTAATGCAGACTCAAAACAGAGCTTAATCATATATTTATTTTCGGGCTGCTATTTAAGAGAAGTGTGTCAAGAAAACTAAAAAACTACAAAAACATCTTCAAGTCGTAACGAATTTAACAACTAATAATGATTTTAAGTCCTTGAGACAAAACAGACAAAACACTGGAAAGCTTGAAAGATGATACGTCAAATAGAAAGTTTTTATGCTACTCAAAAAAGCCTCTGTATACATTTTGTCAAAAGCAAAAACATTGTCTAATATTACCTCCGAATATTATAGTGCATAAAGTCAACACCCTATTTTAATAATGTTATAACATACTTCATGACACATTATGTAAATTTACTGGAATGGCTTCCGTTTAGTCATCTATGATTGCGTACACTGCGTCAAATCGAATATGCGTACAAAGCTTGGAGCGTAGAATACACACTTTCGCTCTGTCTCCAGTCGCCTTCCTTTACTACACATACGTTTGTTACATGTTATTCTGTAGGAAACTTGAAATTATTGGTTTATATGATTCTAAGAGAAAATAAGATAGAAGGTAATTTTCTGATCAGTGGTCAGGGACACTGTTTAGGCTAGTGACCGTAAGTTTTGGACAAACAGTGCCCGTAAGTTAGATGATAATATAACTTTCTAATCAGAATGCTATAAATGAGACACATTGTTTTGCTGCTCGCACAGTTTCAATAAATACAGTTCTTTGCCAAGAAAGCATTTCTAGCTGCGTTGCAGATAACGTTAGTTTACTTCAATTTAAACTGATTTACCATGTTTACAAGCGCATTGGCGGGTTCTTGAAGCAATTTATGTTAGCCAAGCATACCCTAAGTACTTCTGCGTAAGCCATACTCTGTTACCCAGTTGGACCTGTTTAATTGAAACGTACCCCACAGACTTCTGGATGTGTAAAATAGCTGCTACAATCATCGACACGACTTTGATTTGTTAATAAACTCCTACAGGTTATTATGAAAAATTCCAACTAAAATCATGTACCCTACTCTGGGGTTGCCATGGGCCGGTCAAGTTCGGGGGGGCCGAACCGGGGGCCCCCCGGTTCGGAACCGGGGGGCGAAAAATATAGGGGGGCATGAACCCGGGGGTAAAAATTATAGGGGGGGGGGCAAATTTTTTAAAAATTTGCCGCAATTTGCCTCGGGGGCGATGATGATGAGGGCAGCGGATACGACGGATCGTCGTCTGAAACGGAAGACGACGCTGGTGCTGCCGGGGACGGAGCGATGTGCTGATTAAGCAGAGCCTCAGTTTCGACGTTTTGTAAAAAAATATAAAATACAAAAAAAAAATACAAAAGCTTCAATGTCAAAAAAATCAAAAAATACAAAAGCTTAAATGTCAAAAAAAAATAAATCCCCCTTCCCCTTCCCAAAAGTTCTCACCTCCACATCCCACGCCGCGAGAACAACTGCACAACAACAGCAACAACAAATGGCAACAGCGATGTCTTGTTTGTCGCGATTATCGATCGTCATCTTTATCTGGTGAGCTTTTTACATACATAAGTGCTCTTACTTAATTAAGTGACGATCGATGGAACCATGGATTTAGGTAAACTGGTAAGAGGCGCTGCCCCGCAGGGCGAAAATTTGAAATTTTTACTCAGAAAGTATGAAATTTGGCCCAAAAAATATCGCAAATAAATATTGGCTCAGAGTTTTTTGGGGTCAAAATTCGAACCGGGGGGCACCAAAATTCTCGGGGAGGGGGGGGCCGAATCGGGGGGCGGCCTTCGGCCGGGGGGGGCAGCGATTCTCGGGGGGGGGGGGGTCAAATTGCTTAGTTAATCTTTTCTTTTGCTTAGTTGTATTGGAGCTTGATCACTGTATAATATATACCTATTACATTATGTTTGGATCACAGATGAAGCAAAAAACGTGGAAAATTTCAAACAAACTTTTTAAACCGGAATTCCGGTTCCGGTATGGTTTTTGCCCTTTGCCGGAACCGAAACCGGAACACGATTTTCAAATTGCTTAGTTAATCTTTTCTTTTGCTTAGTTGTATTGGAGCTTGATCACTGTATAATATATACCTATTACATTATGTTTGGATCACAGATGAAGCAAAAAACGTGGAAAATTTCAAACAAACTTTTTAAACCGGAATTCCGGTTCCGGTATGGTTTTTGCCCTTTGCCGGAACCGAAACCGGAACACGATTTTCGCCGGAACCGGAATTCCGGTTACTCCCTGGTAAGTATACATATATAAATATATGTGTATTGTAAAGGCTGGACTAGTGACAGTATCGACAATTACAGCTGGGTTACTACTTTTTGTATAGTAGCTCCCATCCAATGTAAGGTCATTGGAAACCGCTAGAAATCACCAAATCCCGTTACTAGTGTATCACATTCAAACGCTTCATTTAGCCGAAATGAAAAATTAGCACGAAGTTACATTAATTCAAGGAAAACGTGCGGCTTTCGACTCCAGTCGTTCTTCCATTCAATAAAACTAAATTTGTTTCATACATCGGAACAATTATAATTTTCTTATACTTAAGTCGCGTTTACATTCGTTGGTATCAGCAGGTTAAGTTTTGTAATCGACACTTATTTTAGTCCCCTATGTTATGTTTGTGCGTATGTGTGGATCTGTGAATCAGTTCAATATTTTTCATTTCATTGTTTCAATTGATGGATAATGTAAATCTGATGTGCGAACAATGTAAAATCAACAACGATTCCGTGTCGCGAACATTAGATGCCGATCTTTTCCCATTTATTTTATCGTGTGTTAAGATTAAGAATAATCATTGTACCATTAAATTCATACACAAAATGGCAACTCTGGCTTGGACCAAGATATTGCCATGGCATAACTTAGATTCATTGCGCGGGGACTATAACTGTATATTAATCTTTGCTTAGAAGCGAATATGATTGTATTCGAAGGACTCAGGACAGGTTTCATCAACTAATGCAAGGATGCTCCGACGAGGGTGGATGGCTAGGGTCGAGGCGGTGAGCTCTGTGTGGGTCACGTCCTTGTCGTACAACTCGGGGCAACAATGTGCAAGAATTGGCAGAGAACTCACGAAACAAAATAAAAATGCCAGTTTTTACATGTTATTAGAAGAGCACAAGAAAGAGCATTTGCGCTGTAATCTAGAAAACCAAGTATGCATTTGGCATGGCAAAAATGACAATTGCAAGCAACCGGGTTACCGGGTCAGCTAGCCACCCAGGTCACGTGTAGGTGACCCAGTTCCACATCCGATGTAAATATGTATGCCTCAGGCGCTCGACCTTACACTATGTGTTGCAGTTTCCAGTAAACATTACTATACACATCAATTACTAGTTTTGTGAAAAACTCAAAGATAGAGAAACACGGTCAGGAGTTATCTATCTACTAGTTTCAACAATTTTTCTGTCTTGAATGCGAAACTTTTTCGTGTTCAATAGTTCATTTTGCCACCCGCAATGTCCTTGTACAGAACAGTACAGCACCCAACAAACCATAATGTACCGTACTAAATTGAAAACAACAGAGCATTTTTCTACCGCATCGGAAAATGACATATCTCCAGTCCATTAAACAAATAAATGCATTTTTCAAAGCAAAACCATTGCAACAACGCATTAGCTCGGTATTCAATAATTATTAGTGAGAAAGCATTTTTCACCGACAACACTGCTTCACATAGCCAATTAAGCTCGCATTGCCTAGCGATATATTTTCCAATAAAATTTTTCAGGAGTTTCTTTTTCCATGCCCGTACAAGGCATTTTTCCCAACTAGTATATCCTTTTTCCCAGAACACAAATGAAATTTGTTAGAACTACTATTGGCTAGAAGAGCCAAAATCCAAGAGTTAGATCATCAAAGGCTAGTTTGGGCAAAATCAGGATAGCAGAGGAACTAAAGGAGCCAAACATCATTGTTTCAAGTGTACGCGATCAGATATTGACAACATTAATTTAATCCAAAATAAACTTGGCCTTCCCCGACCTAGTATCCGTCACCCAAATTCCCATTTGCCAAGCCAAAACTGGCTTAAGAGCGTCAAAACAGGGGCTGAGATCGAAATTTTGACATTTGGGTATAAATTACTGTATTTAGGGTTACAAACGCCAAAATTATAGTTAGGCTGTCCCCGAACTATCGGTCACCCAAACACCTATGTGCCGAGCTAAAATTAATTTAAGGGCTTCATACATGAGATAAAATTTGGGCCATTAAATCCCAAAAAAATATGTTTTTGACCATTCAAAATACTTCTCCTCCGCAAATTTTAAGCCAGACAGGTGAATTTAGGCAAAAATATTGAGCAAGTAAGGCTCCTCAATTTTATGTTTCATTTTTTTATTTTGTTCCAAAATCGAATTATGGTCTCTAAACCGGCCAAAAATCTGAGTTTGGACCCACAACACACCGTGGGTGCATCTGTTATAGCGGTACTACCACACCAATTTTAGGTCAAAATACTCAACAAAGCATGTACAACTGACCTTTTTTGATATATTACCGCGTTGTCGAGTTATGCCCCCAAATGTAAAAAAATTTGCAATCAATACCCCTATAATTTACACACAACGCGTAAAACAGCGATTTTTGGCACAATTTTATAGCGGTTCTACAGAACTAACTACTAGGCCCATACCGCCAACGTTTTTTAATCTTCACCATGAAAAGATCTAACTAATAGGCATCGTGAGAGCCGTTTCTTGATCACGCGGTTTTTAGGGAAATCAAAAAAAATCGCAAAACCTTCAAATGGTGTGCACGCACCTGTAAAGATATCGAAAAAAATGTCCCTAAAAGGCGACCCAAAACACCCATCGGTAAAATACTATTAAAAACCGCTAGGTCCCGCTGAAAATGGTTTCTCTTCATTTCACTCACAAATCCCTCTAAGGGGTTTCTGGTTTCTCTTCGAGAAACCCTGATAAAGTGTAAACCATAAGGTCATGCAAAACAAGCTTGAACCGAAGCAAAGTTTATCCTCAAGAGACCAAGTTGAGAAATATTTTGTCTGTTTGCATCACGCATAAGTCAATCTTGGGAATAGAGTTGCATCCGGGTATTTCTGACGAAAAATAAAAGGTCCGGGTAATAATTCCCAAAAATCCCCGATCTGGTCCGGGTATTAATTTTAAAAAATTCAGGACCGGGTCCGCGTCCGGGTACTGCCAAAAAACCCGGACTGTTTGTCTGCGCTGCCGGTTTAATGGCGGACATTAATTCAAAACTCTCTGCTTCTAGCTCGCTCGATGTAATATCCGGTGACATATTATGTTCACTAAAATTCATGCCAATAATAGTCAAAAACAACCATCTGATGATTGATTATATCAAATTAAACGGTGTTCACATATGCGATGGTTATGCTGGAAAATATAAGTCACCGAAAATAATCGCTACAAACTCTAGGATCCTCCATTCTAGCTGAGAATCTGGTCAAAGAAAATTAAATTTCAAAATTTTATGCTCGCTCACTGCTCAAACGATCCTATTTCGCGCTAAAGACGCATGCAGTGTACAACTGTAGCCGTAAATTTTAATATGTGCCACATATAAAGTTAGTTTAATTACGCTTAAACGTAAAAGGTTTATTATGTATACGAGAAAACATTTCCCAAATATTATTATTACAGAGAATTCATGTTAAACGACTTTCACTTCACTTTAAATTACTACGTAATAGACGAACCACTTTAAAACTAGAGGGGGGGAATTTGTAACATTAATTTTATGGGTGCTCTTCGAGTTTACCTTAAATCCAATCCTATCAACCGTATCAGAGCATTAGAACTAGTGTAAGGTATTGAACTAGTAAAAGATACGTTAAACATCAAACACTTATATCTAAACAATGCAGAGAGCACGTTTTGAATTCAGATGTTTCAGTTGACACCGCAGCAAAGCGCCAAAATCGATAAGGCAATCAGTGAAACGATCGCTATAGACTTCGATCCATTTGGAGTTATATATTACCAACTATATTGTTATATATAACATCTATAGGTATAAAACTATAATAATATTATTATATATAATAATATATAATAATATTATATACTCTCTGCAGTCTGGATCCGGCTCCGGGTATTGGTTTGCAAAAATTCCGGTTCCGGTACGATTATTTTATTCTGCACGTTCAGGGTCCGGTTATTAATATTGAAAAGTTGCAACTCTACCAGGGAGGATATTTTTCCTACATTGGAAATGTGTCTTTTAGAACTACACAAAATGATCCGACCACGGGATTCCCGCATCGCTTCCTTGAAGTACTACCGGCCTTCGGTTTCAGAAATTTTTTCATATATAACTCAATTCGATGGCGTCGGATCAAAGTATGAAGCCATAATATCGTGCCATAGAAAACTACATTCATCTATGATATTATCACTTTTTACAATCGGAGCAGTTACCAAGCTATAAGACAAAGTTAAAAATACCCAAAAAATTAAATTCCCATACAAATTTGTCTAAATATAAGTTTCTTGTGTGTTGAACTGGAGCAATTAGTTTACACGGTTATTAAGTTTACGCTGTAAACACATTGGTTTCAGTGTTTCACCCTTCATTTGGTATGATGTTACATTGTTTACCTATGTAAAACACTTCAGGCTAAAAATGTTAGCATATGGGTCTGAAAATTGAAGAAAATATACACGCTTCGGCTTGAAAAGGCCATTGTGTGCCATAAGTGGACTAACAATTTTAATACTTTTCAGCTTATATTATTTTTTGCTTCCTATTGTCAGAATCTCTAACAAGCTGAATAGCCAACCAGGGTTTTTTGAGTCCGCAAGTGGGTCTGGACCCAAATATTTTTTCATGGACCTAAAAATTTTTTGCTGGACCCATGGCAATTTCGGCTTCGGAGACATAGGGCTGCTAACACATTCTATTAAAAAGTGCAGGCTTTCAGCGATTTGTGCTTACATCTGTATATAGTTGCTTGCTGCTGGTTTCACGGGTGGCCCTCATCGTTTATCCTAGCTTGGAGAGGCAGAGGCCTGGACAAACAGAGAATAATTTATATATTTGTAAGTATGTAATAATATCAAATTGCGTTTCGTAATTACGTTTCTTTATTGTGTAAAATTTCGTTAAATTCTCGAGCCAAAAATTGTAAGTCTGGACCCAGCGTTTAAGGTCTAGACCCAGGGTCCATTCTGAAAAAGACCCTGTATCCAACCATTACCATATCGGTAAAAAGAAAAAGCTAACCTGTCTACAACGGAGCTTGCAGGCCGAGTAGCCCGAACCCATCCAGGGCCAGAATCACGCCGTCCTGAAGCATTTCCAGTACCCGCTGTACCTCCTGTGATACTGCCTAGTGAAGCCGCATTATCAACTGTGGCAATATCACTACCTAAATTTGCGCTGTCCAAGAGGGAACGAACACGAAAAGACCGCACATCGAGTATTGTATCGGTATACCCAATTTCCTGCAGATACCTAAACATCAAAAAATAAACAAATGAAACATTTACGTCTTTAAAATTTCTAAGTAAAAACCATGGGTTGACAGTTATGATGACAGTTCTTCTACAAAATGCACAAATAGCAATAGTACCCTCTAGAAATAACCGCTGCTTGAAACATGTTTACTATTGCTTGTTCGAAAGGCGACACATTTCTGGGTACTGTACCTTCAGTTTGAACTGTTGCAACAACAAACATACTACAGTGCACTGTGCTAACATTAGCTGAATGATCTCCTACATCTGCTGAGTGAAGCTTAGAAATAGCTAATAAATACCACAAATACTATCTTTAATTATATATATCACATAAAAGAATATAAACTAAATATGGGAAGTGTCAATTGCATAAACGTTTACTGGCCTTCCCAAGGAGAAGGGCATCTCATTCGGCCTCCCCCAAATGCACCATAGTTCACCCCCCCGTATTTTTGGCTTCTCCCAAATCACTCCATACAGAAATTTTTCTGCTCGGCTAAAAAATTGGGCAATTTTTCTTTTCGAAGCAAAAAATATGTCTATTTTGCTTATAGAACTAAAAAATTCCAAAATATTTGTGATTCGGAGCTAAAAACCAGTATAACTGCCGTTAATCTACAGGGTTTCACTATAATGTGGATTATTATTGTATATACTGTGCATCGGCCATTTATGCTATTTTTGTGTATTCAAATCCCCAGTTCAGCTGGCGGGAAAACGAATTTATCGCCCCCAGATCGATTCACCCAGGTACTTTGAGGCAGTTTGGGAAAGCCCGGCTGAGAAATAGTAAGCTTATACGAAAAAATATACCATACGATACCTGGCTTCCCCAAAGTACTAAAATTATTCCCAGTCGAATTGATAAAATGTCAGAAAGCGTGAAATAGCACTAATTTAAAGCCTAATATTTGCAATTGTGCACGTCTGCAATTGTGAACTGGGGAAGTCAAAATGTACCTATGGGCATAAACTGCGAAGAACGAACCTTGGATGATCTACTGCCCATTTGATATAACCAACAATCAAACCTAAAATTTATTGACAATATTTAAGTGTAGTAAAAGTGAAACTATTATACACGAAACGTAGTTTGTCGGTTTATGCGGCGTTTACGTTATAAAGAACCCTCCATATGAAAGTTTTGTCCACCCTGACGTAGATACTGTAGTGTTGATAATGATATGGTGTAGACTACATCAAAAAAATTTCAAAAAGCTATATATATGGTGTCCCCTACACCATGCTAGTATTTATACACTTTATGTAATGTATTTATGTATGGTATCCCTGATACCATCGGTAAAAAAACAACAGGCAGATTTAGACACTATGTTTGAGCTAAAATGGCTCATACACCATCTATTCTATTATATAGTACAGGCGTATACTATATACCACTGGATGGTATAGTCTAGACTATGGGGGGACAAAACTTTCACATGGGGGTCTTCTATAACGTAAACACCGCATCGTCGATCACAATCGATAATTTGTTATATCTCTTTGAAAATTAGCTACCGAACTTACTGTCTTAGAAGTTGTCGCCCTTTACGCCAACTCAGATTACTATTCGATTGATTAGTTGTATCAAGAAAGTCAGTCGTCGGTTGAGAATCATCTGAAGAATAATAAGATGACAAAATATAAAAGCTAATCGTAAAAGATACAGCGCGCTAATAACAATAATTAACTAACATATACAGCAACCAATAACATATTTAAGTCACCGAGACATGTGGTTAGCACGTTCCGAAAACGTTTAGTTGTATTTATTATATTGTGATGACACCCAAAAACCACATGTTACATGCTAATTAAACAACAATAACTAATATACAATAAAATATTTGATTTAGTAGAGGCAGTAGGTCCGGGTCTGATCTCATTGTTTGGGTGCTCCTTATTCCTCGGGCCCTAGATTCGCTACCTGTACTTTTGTGAACGCGCAGAACTCCCGAAAATTAAAATGCCAGGAACTAAACGGGATTCCGGTTTCGGCAAAGCCGTGTTCCGATTACAGTTCCGGCAAAAATAATACCAGAATCAGAATCCCAGTGGTCCATTTTTGCTCCAGTGGTGGTTTAAACATACGTTACATATTACATTCACAGTAATCGAATTAAAATAGAGCCAAACAAATTAAAACATTAACACAACAAATTGTCTTCTAGGAGTAAGCATGAGAAATAATTTCAGTAAGAATTTTTCATCTTGACCGTGTATAAATTGTTCATCCTCAGCGTTATGTTATCAAAACCAAAACAGGTAGATGCTTGTAGCATCCGTTTAATCATTCATAGATCTGCGGTGCGTGTTGGAATTCAACCGATATAACTTAATATGCATAAAAAAGTATAGAATATTTACAAGTACTTAGGCCGGAACCATTGAACTACAACTCGGCGCGGCAACAAAAACAACTCTATTTTACAAAGCTGTAAGCTTGGCTAGCATAAATCGCCTCAAGCACCAACGAGTGCGCTTTTAAAATTTGTGAAACAGTATACACTAGCATAATATCTACAACGCAACCAGAAGCTGAGTTTGGGCAATGAACTGTGTTCTTTAAAACTATGCAGAGCAGTGTTGCAGTAACTTATAGCGCTCTGTTCAGAAAATTATATATATCTTCAGTTATTTTCATTTAGAACTAGACAAATCAATAATTTCAGGTCTCAAACGAAATAACATGTAACAACCGTATGTCTAGCAAAGGGAGACTATAGGATACAGAGCCAAATTGTCTAGTCTATACCCCCAGAACATTAAGCCTGAAGCTGTGCTTTCATGACCTGATTGACAAAAACTCCGGCATCTTAATGAATATGTAACAGAACCATACGGATCGTTACGAGGTGGATTAATCCTGACCACAGCCTAATGGCAAACTTTTATCGAAAACCCATAATCTTGACCACACAATAATGGTCAACATTTACGATAATCCTGACCACGCCCCAATGGTCAACATTTTTCGAAAAAAATAATCCTGTCCACACCCCAATGGTCAACATTTTTTCGAACACAAATAAACTTGACCACTGTGCAATGGTCAGCATTTTTTCGAACATTAAAAATCCTGTCCACAGTATAATGGAAAACATTTTTTCGAATACCAAAAAAAATCCTGTCCACATTATAATGGACAACATTTTAGCGAATACCAAAAATCCTGTCCATAGTGCAATGGTCAACATTTAGCCTAGTTCCCCAATAATCATGACCACGTGTATAGTGGCCAACATTTCCGAATTCAGACACCAGTTTCTCCCCAACCTGGGACACCCGACGGGAATAGCCCAAGAAGGTAAGGAACCCACCGTCGCATTGCCATACGTACATCTATGTGAGCAGAATCAATTAATCGCCTCTTGGTACAAGCGAATATATATACCGAGGTCCTCTATATATACCAATCGACTACAAAGCCCTGTTGTCACCTCATATGTACTAACTAACTGGCTGGCACATGTACTAACCTAACTGGCACAAACTATGAACCACCGTGTATACGTAAACCACCAATCGAAACAGCTCGTAAGATCAATACAGTTATATAAGTACAAAATTACAACAAATCAGGAATCACCGGGTATATATGTAAATAATTGAAACAGAACTGAAACCAAGGTATATATATACGTACTCGGAATAAATTCAATAGCACCATATATCTATATCAAGGTAGACGACACGAGTCCTGAGCAATTAGGTTCAAGAGTCCCGCTATGTAAACGACTTGCATTTTTAGTATTTCGGCCTACACCGCCGACATCGTTTTGATTAAGATGGGTATCGTTATTGATATTTTAGGATGGATTATCGTCAAGGAATTGTAGTCGTATGTACAGATATCTATATCCATCTATAGACATATTGAATGTAGTGCCCTAAAAACACGCCTTGGATTATGTATTGGCATTATCACGATTTTACCGTATTATCGTTGGCCATAAAGGCATCATTGGCATATGTATTTGAGTACTTGTCATTATTATCGCTCTTGTAATACTTTAGATGGCCATAACGGCACGTGTTCGATATATATTATCTAGATCGTATTATTGGAACCATTGGAACCGATGTTGGTGCCCATACGTATTTTCAGGTACACGATCCAGCCGATTGATTGGGATAATCTTTGTTAACCATTTGTACATGAGTGCTATGATATATTCATACCGTTTGTATAATGTGAGGCCATAAAAGCGCCGCCCTATTGTTACCATTGTATACCGTTTTTTATGATTATGCCGTACTATATTTGTACTATTCTATTGGGTTGACCAGGCCATAAAAGCGCCTGTATTGTACCGTGATATTATGTACCCTGTTTGTCATACCTTGTTGTAATTTTTGAAATTTCTAGGTTAGAGGTACGATTGATTGAGCATAACTTATTTAGGATGACTTTAGAAGAAAAGTTGGAAATTTTACGCATGCAAACTGGTATTAGGTACAGAAAGTGAGTATGGCGAGCCCTTGCCATACGCGATTTCGTAGGAATATAGGACGGTACGACTCCCCGCCGATCCCGATACGTATAGGAATAGCCCTACCCTGCGTGGTAGGACCGCAAAGTTTATTTGGATTCTTCGTGGGAAATATTGGCCGCGACGGACACCCATCACGACCGTCCTCACGAATGAGGACCACAAAAAGATGTGGCTGCTCGCTCGAAAGCGAACAGCAATTGGGAGAATTTCCTGAAAAGTATAAGAGAAAACTGAAATTATAAAATTTACCAGTGCTCGTTGGTTATCGCCACACTGGTAATTGGAAATGTTTTACGAAATATTATTTACCAGCGTTCAATCTCACTGGTTGAGATAAGAAATAAAAATGAAAATTTATGAAAAATTTGGTACCGAAAGTATCGGCTCCGGTCCATAACTCCGGAACCGATAGGAAATCACAAATTTTGTGCTCAACATTTCTAATAGAAAATTCCGAATGAGACCGGTTTCGTGGAAATCCGACGGTGATCCACGGACTTATGAGCAGATTAGTACGTACGCAAATAACAAAAACACGATTAGTTATTTAATTCCGCGAATGTTAGTCGTAAAAGTATATACGTGGCATCATTAGAATCCCCATATCCGAGGCTTTAATTTGAGCCCGGACCGGTCCCGCTGTGCCACTTTTAGGTACCCCTTCCCATGAAAAAACACAAAACAACGCCACGACAGGCGTGTCACCCCTCATTAAATTCCACTTGTCGAGACGAACTCAAAAAGGTATAAATCGCCCCCGAAAAGTGTAGCCCGAACCCAGGGGAACCGTTTAAAACACCTCGTTTTGGAAAATTTGGCATGGACCCTCCCCCAAGAGCTTATTTTCTCCCCTGTCGACCGAATACGGTCCTGTTACATATCTTTTTAACCGGACGGACATTCTGAGTCGGAATCCGGGTGTTGTTTGGCACTGTGGCCATTCCCCGGGAACCCCCACCCTCTTTTTACCCCTTGCCCTCGCTTTTCTTTTGTTTTGTTTACGTAAGTCGTGTCTCTTGAAGCCGTCTCTAAATATAATTTATATAAAATGAATGAGTACGTACTATTATTGAATTAATATAAGGTTTATATAAAGTTAGCTGGAACTTTGTCAGTGGTTATTAAGCATCTAAGTAAACAACGTGCAGATTTGAAATTTATATTTATACGAAGTTTGGACGTGAATACCTCTGTTTAGTTCTGTTAACGACGGTATAAGCAAATAATTTTAAATTATAAAGTTCCTATAAAGTATATCTGAAATTTATATTAATTATATTGAAACTTCTTATCAGTTAGCAGAAAATTTATATTAAACCACGATGGATGGTCAGAGCAGATGCACTTTTAAGCCACCGTTAGTGCCGCGTACAGCCGATGTTAGATATCACCACTAGTATCTCATATAAACTTGAAATAAGAGTTCTTCGTAATGCCAGCTTGATGTAAGCATTAGAAGCAGCCGCCTTAGTTTAATATAGCGTTTATACAGTTTAGGGAGTGAACGTTTTAAATAAAAGTTAATATTAAGTTTTGTAAGTAGCTACACCACAGAAGTTGGAGCTTTTAAGTAAACAATTCTAACCCCGGCAAGCAGAAACTCTTTGGTATTAATTTGACGATGACAGCGTACTTGCTTGGGTGTTGTAGGCAGGGTTTCTTGTTAGTTTAATGTACATCTCTAGAGAAGTAGTTTAATTTTAGTTAAAGTTTTATATAAATAAAGTAATAAATCATTATAACTAAATAAGATTTTATATCAAATTCGGCCTCAAATATGATTGGAATGTAGCCGATAAGAATATTTATTTAATTTAACAATATTAGATCAGAAATCGGACCAAAAGTGCTGAATAAGCACTCTAACCGTCCGAGAGATTTGAAAATTTAAATTTCGGTATAAAAGCAGAGTTGCAAAGACTCTGCAGAGTTCAGTACGACTGCGGCAGCGCAGAGTTCGGTCGTTTTGCAGACCGGCTCTGTCACTTATTTCAGTGTTACGACCATACCCGCGTGTGTTTTCTTCTTACTGTTTATTGCTTCTTGCTATTGCGGCTGGATTGGACGCGCGATGGACGCCGAGTCAAAGGATCGCCCTACGTAAGTATGGACAGGGAAGCTTAGGTTAAGCCTCGAGTAGAGTCAATGTCGGTTAGAGTCACTTAAGTTAGGCCCGAGCAGTTTGTATTGATCAATCGTTAGCACAAGTCTCCATGGACTCCCTGTCGATACGTCGGTTTACATGATAGTCCCGTCCGTCCTAGCTTGTCCCGCAGGCGCTTGGCGATGACTAGCCTCTCATATAGATCAGTTTGGTAGCCAAAGTCGTACTGGACCTCCCTCGGTCATTGAGATTAGGACACAAATAACACGCGATACTCGAGTTAAGATTTCGTTTACATGTTTCCATGAGCTGAGTTAGAATTGAAAAAACATGAGTATTGAGCTGACCGAGGTTAAATAAACCCTGTTTTCATTGAACAGTATTAGTCGAACTGTGAATCATCCGCCGTCATGCCATAGCACTCTCGTTGAACAAAAAAGTTGCACTGGACCACGAGTAGGTCTTCTGTTTTCATGCCCTGTGAGCGAGACAGCTCACCTAGGTGGAAAATTTGGCGTGTCTTGAGAACTTCCCCAGGGATTCGATTAAACTTTTACCCGGAACTCGGGAAGGATCCGGGCTAGTGATTAGGTACTCAAAACGATCAAACATCGCGTCGGAAATACAAACCTGACGACCCTGACGGGGCCTGCCCCCACCAAAATAGGAAAAGTTGAATATTTCAAGATTTACTCCAGGAATTTTGCTGAAACCTTGGCTGTTTCTTTATAGTACTGTCTACTAACGAATGGGACTCTATAACAGGTAGATTTCGAGTCGGAACCTCAAACCCGACGGACTTGAAGAGGTCTCACGACACCAAAAATGTAAAATCAAGATTAAAAGTTAAATATCTCAAGATCCTCTCCAGGAATTTTGCGCAAACTTTCGCCGTTTCTTCGTAGGGATGTCCGCTATTGGACACCGCTCTGAAACCCAACATTATCAGGTCGAAATCACAAAGCCGACGGCCTGATAGGGGTCCGCCCTTACCCGAACTTTACACGTTAATAACTTGATATCTATCCCAGGAATCTTAATGATTTTTCTCGTATATATAGAGGCCCTTTAGGCCTTTCGTTTAAGCTATTGAGCCCGGGCCCGTTCAAAAGTTATAGGCGGTCCAAACCCGAGCCGCGCAACCGCCGGCCAGATTGTCGTTCAAATTTCATAAATTATGTTATTTTCGCAAGTCTGTTTCGGTCTTGTTTTTACCCGTATTTTAGCGAAGGAAGGGAAAATATTATTTTCCCCAGTGTTAATAAGTTATATTACCAGTGATAACATTTCAAACTTGTAGGTTATCGATGTCGCTAAATGCGACATCGAGTCTATCGGGCCTTGGCCCGACGGACCATTTTTGTGAGGACCGTTGACCCGGTCCTAGAAAATCGATACGTAAGGTCGAGTCCAGCCCCTGTGCAAAATTGTACTGAGAAATGCTGACAAATCGAGGAGTTATTGGAGGTCAAAAGTCTTCCTCAGACCCAATCGAATGATGCTCAAACTTTACAAATTTAGAAAATTGCGAACCGAACAATTTAAGGAAGCACATCCAATAGGATTAAGCTAGAAAATTGCTACGGTTGTCCTGACAACCGGTGCCTCCGTTTACTGCCTCGCTTCGTCGAGCAGAAATTGCTCGAAATAACAGTTAAATTTTAGAACCAAATAGAGCTCGTTTTTGAACGTTTTTCAAGTCAAATCAAAGTAAGTTTTAGTACCATTAGATTAATGCCGATGGCCTACGAGGCTTCGCCACTAATATTACTCGTTTCAATTAAAATCATAGGTACAACCTGCATGGTAACTTAGACAAAATTTTGCACTAGGAAAAACTTAAAATTCGGTCCCAACCACAGTCTACCGGGACCCTTACGCCGGTTGAAACATAAGTCCGCCCGATTAATTTTAACCGCGTTATAGTTCATACGCCCGATTATCTTAACGACGCTACAGCTTATATTAGTGGACTCGAAATGTCCATTCTTGACAGCTATTTAGATCGCGGTTTAGCTACAAGTTATGGTCAAATTTTTATCCCTTTACCAAAGCATTTGTGAAACGATCGCATAGGAGACGAGATCCAAAATTAACCAGTACATTTGCACCTGTTACTAAAATTTAATGGTCACTGTGAATGCGTATGTATGTGTGCGAGTAGGAACAGATTTTGAAAGGTACCACTGTTGCACCATAGGATTCAGGAGTCGTACCGACGAGCAGTTCATAATCCTGTCATGTTATCGAGAAGTATCATTGTTGTATTATGTTGTCGTAGGTTAACCTCATCGCTACTAACCGCGATTATAAATAATCAATTATCATGTACCATAGTCTTGTGATTATAATGAGCAAGATGTAACCTCGCGAACGTCCTACTGTACGCTCTACCCCGCATACCTCGTTTCGTTTCCGCCTTTCGCTTACCTGAACCTGTCATTTCGTCGCAGTATCCTCTCTGTTAGCCAACGTTGTACCGAGCGAGTCGTTAGTTCAATGGCGCCTCTTTTTATCGATAACTAACCTTAGCATTTACCGGTACTGGCTTTTGACTTGACCCATTGTTTTTCATAAGGAAGGTAAGCACAGGTGTGATAAGATAAGGCTACACAGTACACGCCGTGTTTTGACTCAGCTGTGAACGTTCTATGAAAAAGGCGATGACTCCGTAACCCGCCCCAATTGATGCTCTGTTCATTTTTCTATTAGCATACCATACCTGTGTCATAGTGCTTATTGCATTCGTCCCTACAATACGTATCTGTCTGTATACCCATAATGTTGCGACTCATCAATAAATGCTCAATGGAAACCCAAGTCGTTCAAGTGTTTTGTTGAACCGTAGTAGCGATAGGAACTCGAAGGGGTTCGAAATCCGTCGCCAGATCGACGACCCACGTTCAGGTTTGACACTCGCATCGAAGAAGCAAACCTTAGCGTGAATCGTCGATTACAATTAAGTTTGTTAATTATGCTTATTTTATAGGTACGACTAGTGCGACTCACATATAGCGAATTTTAAAACTCACGCTGAGCACCCAAAGTAGGAAGTTTACACCCGCGCGAATCCGACGTTAAACGTCTAGGGATTTGTCGGACCCTAGTGGGGGCCACTGGCTAAATAAATTAAAACGAGCTAAGCGTTTCGATAAAGTGGGAATCGAATTCGACCCAACTTAAGCATTCAAAATTCTACACCTCCCGGGTTAAACGTGGAGAGGGAATAGCGGTACGGTCTCTTTGGCCTGTGAGCAGGTGACGGAGCCGACCTCCCTAAGGACCTCACAGGTAATACCTCGTAGACTACGTGCGCAATCCGTCCGGCAGGATCAGAACACATCCTGTGAAGCGCTCCTGCGGCTTGCTAAGCTCCGTAATTTATTGGGCCTGACCCGAATGAAAGGAAAATTACCCAATAGGCCCGCCCTTGAAGTCACGATAGCCGGGGTCGTATGGGCATTACGTCTGGGAAGTGCGTAATGCAGCAGCGTCACGTCGATATTACAAATAGTCTCTTCGAAGTCCCAGGAAGACAATAATGTCATCGCATTATATTAAGTACAATGCAAAATTTTATTTCTACATTTTAAATTCACTGTGCCATTTATATCTTCCCTCATTTGTTTTACTGTATATAAACTGCAAAGACCAGGTTCCGGTTCCGGTTTTAATGGGCAGTTCCAGTTGCTGGTTCCAATTATTCTCTGATAAATGTATCCATCTTATACTGTCAAACAAAGTACTCAACAACACCAAATTAATATATTTAAAAAAATATTCCACTATTTAAATTAGGTAGAAATACTATAATGGAAACTAATAAAAAGCAAAAAATATAAAAGTGGAAGTATTAAAGTCAATCAATAAATTATAAAGGTACATTGTGTTTTCTCCAAGAGAAACCACAAACCCCTTACAAGCAGATTTGTGCGTGAAAAGGATAGAACCCAATATTTTCAGTGATGTTTCTGCTACAGATTAAGCGAATTCCGTCTTTTTCATGTTTTTCCAATCGGACCTAGCGGTTTAGTGATCCGTTTCCGGTGGGTGTTTTTGGCAACTATAGGTTTTTTGGGTCGCCCATTCTATTTTTTTCGATATTTTTACAGCTGCGCGTGTACACACCATTTGAAGATTTCGCAATTTTTTTGATTTCCCTGAAAACTGCATGATCGACACATGGCTGTCATCATGCCTATTAGATCTTTTCACGTTGAAGAATGAAAGAAAACGCTGGCGATATAGACCCAGTGATTAGTTCTATATAAGTGCTACAAATTTGGACCTAAAATCATAGTTTTACACATGAGATAGAAAGTATAGGGGAGTTGATTGCAATTTTTTGCATTTCGGGGCATAACTCGGTGAGATATCAAAAATGTATTCGGCATTTCATTTGTACATGCTAAAAATTCGGGAAGGAGAACCAGTTTGCCGGGACAAAAACCCTCTTTTGGATCCATTGACATCCTAGAAGCCCAGATTATGATCTTAGCTAGTGTTTTAAGCCCTTAAATTAATTTTCGCTGGGCAAATTGATGTTTGGCAGAAAGATACTATAGATAAAACGTTTGAAATTCGTGGATAGATTGCCACTTCACTTTATAAAAAATCCAGTAATCCATTTTTATGGTAGTAACTATAATAAACTGCAACAGACGGTGTAACACGGTTCGAGCGCTTGATGTGTACATATCTACCTACGAATTGTCTCAGTTGGTGAAATGTCTGTGTACTAATCTAGGAATTTCAAAATATTGTATTTGTTTTCATAGCACAGATAGAGGCGGGATTTGATGAGAAAGTAGTAGTGTAGGCGTGAATATTCAGGTTTATTTCCACTGAGCAGAGCAAGTTCTAGGTGGTCAAATGAAAGACATTCCAATAAAATTACGTAATGTCTAATAATGTATGTTATGACATATGTAAATAAAGTAGGGCTGTTGACTGTTGACATTATACACAAAATTATTCTGAAGTAGTATTTAATATTAATGTGACTTATGAAAATGTATTCACAGGCTTTTGTTGAGCAGCATAAAAACGTATTGATATTTATGTAGCTGCAAATAGTGCGCAGCTTTTATTATTTACACTGCAACATTGGATCAAAAATTACTTTTCAATGAGCCCATGGGATTCACAGTACACGAAAATGGTAATATCTCTTCAACAGCTCGAACTTATATGTGATTTTGGTCCTTTGTAAAGCAAGTCATCCATTATGTAGCTCCACAAGGTGCGCTGCTATTGTCATTACTTACACTACAATGTTGGTTCAAAACGTTTTTTCAACGCATCCACGGGACCCAAAATACATGAAAATTGCGCGCAAATTTAAAATTTGATACCTCCTCAAGCGCTCGAGTATATATGCGTTCTTGGTAGCATTTTGTAGACCATTTCGTTCCTCTATCATAATCATCTACTTCAAAAATTGTGAGTACAATAATATGTATATCTTTACAACT
This sequence comes from Trileptium ribeirensis, assembly GCA_030248225.1. Lineage (NCBI taxonomy): Eukaryota > Metazoa > Nematoda > Enoplea > Enoplida > Thoracostomopsidae > Trileptium > Trileptium ribeirensis. The sequence continues at coordinate 42,092 of JASANE010008773.1, forward strand.
ATTCCAGCAAATTCGATGGCTCATTTTCTAATTAAATTCTCAATATAACTGTGCACATCTCTTTAAACTAGTAAACCTAGTTTAATTACAAAAAGTGAGTGGAGCAATGGGGAAAGTATTTAATATCTTATTTATGTATACATGTATGTCATCTAAACATTTAATCAATTTATAAAAAGTATCACGTTTTAGATAACTGATGTCAAACCCACCACACAAAAGTAGCTAGCTAAAAAAATTTGCTAATTAGTAATATCAACTAATTAGTTAATTAAGTAATCAGCACACATAACAAAATTATAGTGCTTTAAAAGTCATATATTCATGATCATAGACATCGAAAACCCCCAAGAGCAAAAAATCAACAATTTTGGGGTGATTTTAAAATTTGCATTAAAATTTAGATTTAAAATTAATTAGCTAATTAGAATATACGGCTAAGCTTTAGAGATCTCATATTCGAGATCAGCGACATAGAAAACCCCTGAGTGCATTTTTCCATTTCTGGGTACTTTGAAAATTTTCAAAAAATTAACTAATTAATAATTTATCAGAAAATAACGAATTAACTAATTAGCGTGGAATTCGCTCCGCTAAATTACATGTTCAAAACTCAGAATCCGCCGTCTCGTCAATAAGTTACTAGTAATATTTTGCGTCCTGAAAACTGCATTCGAATGTAAAAGACAAAAACCTCAATGTATGAAAAAAGCTGTAACTAACCATCATCGGCTCCAAGCTCTGAAAGATCTAAATCGTCACCGTACTTCAGCTTATGGTATTTACATCTAAAAGTCCGTAACAAACAAATTATATTCACTGCTGAGATATACCGTCCAACTTAATGCAAAAACATGAAACTGACGCAAAATATGATTTAAAATATAGTTTCTGGTTAGCGATTTGTGTAGCCGTTTCAATGATGTTCCTGATAAATCATATGATCGCAAATTAATTATGTATAGAACTATTCCGCAAAATAACTGTTAAGAGTTTAACAGTGCATAAGCTAAATTTGCAAAATGGTTAACGCATACTAGCTAACACATGTTCGGATTTTTGTTACGGAAGTAATAATTTTTCGAGCGGGAATGTATTAAGTGTTTGATACTAAATGTTTCTCAAATTCTGCAAATGTAAAAATCTAATACAGAATAAAGCGGAACTGCGGCGAATTTCCAGGTTATTAAAAATCGAGAATCATCGGCATTGACTACCCATAGATGTTCAGTTCCAGAGTGGCGACGAGTCTAGTATCCCATAAACAACACGCAAGCAGAATCCTTGAGACCTGCCACCACAACACCAGGATTTTTTCTTGTGTTGGGAGTTGGTTGTTTTTATATTACTGTGCAAATGGTTGTTGCTCCCTATCAATTATTATGCTACCAAAGGTTCTAAATCCATCTGATTACCGTAACCCCAATAGATGGAGTACTTGAATCGCCTTCGGCTCCATTCCAGCTGGGATACAAAATTTTCAATACACACCTTTACGGATGGACCAAATGCATTAAATAACACCAGCATTAAGAATTTTTGACATGAGTGTAATTGAAACGGAGCGAGCGAAGCGAGGGGAACCTGGTGAGAGCACTAGCGGGAGATGTCAAAATTTCGTATTTGACGTATATCGATGGCACTTCTAACACATTTCAAGATGTGTTGTGAATTTGAATAAAATATCCATATGACTGAGGATGATGCAAATGTTCAACAATGAACTGATGATGCTATTCGGCCTACGTAGGCATATTACTGGTTATGCAAATGAGTCTGATGCAATTCTTATAAGGATTGCATCAGATCCATGATAAAGACACTTCATTTGCTTCTGATGTTTTTTCTGTCATACGTTTAGCCTCCGGGCGTGATTCATAACTAGTTTGTTACGCGTGTCTCTGGGCTTTGTTCTTTCAGTATATTGTTTAATCACTAATGTGATTTTCTGCGTTATTTGGTTCCGAAACGCAACAAGATGAATGGATTTCGTCACTTTTTTTTCGATAGCAAAGGTGTTGACGATGTGCCCTTTAGTTGAACGCTACGAGACTTAACCTCATATTATAGGTCTGAATGGCCAAAAACAAGTTTTTACGGGCTTTTGGGCAAGCTTACCAACGCGAGTATCTGTGTTTCGTAGCTCATAAGTCATGATCTCGGTTATCTAGAGTCCAGCAAAAATACACGAATATTTCTTGTCTTTTCAGAAGTTTATGGTCGATGAACCCTATGTCCAAAATATAGGAAGGCTTCAGTTGTTTTATGCAAGGAAATCAAAATATTCTATTACATTGGTTTTTCGGTACTCCAAATACGATGGTTTGGTTATTTAGAATCCAGCAAGACTATTTCATTCTTTTCCAGCAGTTTTCAGTTTGCTTAGGATCGACTCGCTCGGTTTTCATGCGGCGTAATTTGCTTATATGTCGTGATGGGAAATTAGAACGGCCTGTACATGTTTTTCTGTACGTTGTATACGTGGTACTGTCATTTAGTACCCGACATGAATCAGCCATAATACGTAAAACCACTGTAGCTCCACTTCACCCTCGCTTGCAAGATAGTTTTCAAGCCCACCATATCGCACAATTCGTCAACTCAATCTCCAGAAATTTCATGTTAGAAGGAATCAAGGAAATGCGTTGTGACGTGCGGTGGGCGTCGAGGTCAGGCCGTTTACGTGTTTACTGTGTGGGAACACTTGAGCGACAACTCTAAACTCGAAGCCACATATGTTTCTGTTTATGTGTTGAAACAAAATTTGATTCGTGATTTTCTAGTCAGCTTCAAAATATTTCTACCTCTTTGCGATATCGGTATTTGTAATGTTTCAAAAATGCCGATATTGAGAATATCAGATGAAACCAGTACCGATAATCGGCCAAGTAATAAAGTACTGCAGGGAAAATGTCCTAACGAGCAGCATAAATGAAACCTTGTACAGACTCTGAAAGGGATAGACCCGAGATATTTCGGGCTCCCCAAGTGCCTCAGTGCAGCCCCCTCAGTTATTCTTTTGGCTTCTTATAGTTCGTTCAGCCCCCACCCCAAGGTATTTTTCGGCACGACTAAAAATATGCCAATTTTTTTCGGCGAGGCAAAAATGTATCCATTTTTCCATATGCAACATAACAAAATCCCTAAATTCTGGCCTTGTGGGACTATAATACCACTATAATTGCAGTCAATCTACAGAGATGCACTATATAATGTACATTATTATTGTATATTTACTGTGAATCGGCCATTTGTGTCATTTTTTCGTTTTCTAGCCCACCAGTTGAGCTGGAGTATTCACCCAGTTCGGCCTGGAGCGGAAGCAGAATTTCTCGCCATTACTTCGGTTCCACCATGCACTTTGGAGTCGTTTGAGAAAGCGAGGATTCTTATACATTAAATACTGTTATATTGGAAAATCATGTTTCGTTATAATTTTATAACTGCGGTTGTAATTAAGCCGATGGCATACAAATAACCCTGTTACTGGAAAAAATGCTTTGTGTTAATTTGGGGTTTGCCTATGCGGACTATTGAAATATTTTGAAAAAAAACTGCATTTAACAATAATGCAGTAACAAATATGATAGCGAAATAGGCAATAGTGAAAACCCTGTCATGTAGCCTTCACTGTTCTGATAAATATGGCAAACATAATTCATCACTGGCATTTGTGTCCAACAATGCCCTCAGTCGCTTAAGATAGTAATCCAAAATTAAGTTACACTTATTATAACCTAGTCCAGGAACATTTTACTAATCTATTGTATTTCATCTATAGGATAGTAAGTCCTCAAACACTTTAGGGGCTGTATTATTGCAGAAGCACATTCCAAAAATATATTTAACCATTTATCTGCATACCTAAATATGAGTACGGATTTACCCAATAACGCGGTTACCACACTTAATAGCTTCCATTATGCGGAATTACATGTATATAACAGATTTTGTGCTTGATGTATTTACACACTTAGACCTATGGAACCCCAATTCTGGTCTGATACAGGTTAAGGCACTCGAATTATTCATGACGCAAAATCTATAATATCTTCTGCGACGCAGAAAACGACACATAACCAAATAATTAAAGATGGTACAAAATTCTTTCAGTAATTCGTGTTCGCACCGGCTGGCCTTAAACTACTTCAAACCCCTGGAATAATATGTTCATCACGATTGAGTCTAAGTGATCATACCGTTGTATTCAACGTGCCGAATAGCCTACATATACCGTGCTACATACTCGGAAAGCAACCAAAATACTGAAGGCTAACAGTATCCTGCATCGATTTTGGCGCACCTGAACCTACTGACAGTAAACTGAAAAGGCATGATGTAGTGGAGTCTAGATAAACAAACAATTCCTATTCCGCGTTCATAAGAACCTATATATACATACCGGCCTGTCCACAGTGGCGGTGGGGGACCCCCCACTTTCCAAATCCCACCACGTTCGTGAGATTTTCCCCCATGTCCGTCCCCCCGACTCGGCCGAAACCCCCCATTTTCAACTAATTCCAAAAATTTATTTATGTCTGAAAATTTATGTTCTTTGTTTGCAAATTGTTTTCAAACATTAATTACCACTACTTATAATGCTAAAATATTGTTTTTTAGCTTGAAAGTACGTTCACAGTAGTAAAAATACATGAAAATATGGAAATATTTTGTATTTTTAAGCAAAATTTACCCCCCACTTTAAAATTTCCCCCGAGAATGAACATGTCCCCCCGAAGTTTCTCCCCCACTTTTCGGAGGGCTGTGGACAGGCCAGTACATACACAAGGCTTTTTGGTCCAAAGGTGGGTATGGACCCAAATATTTTTACGTGGACCCACGCTGGAACCAGGGCAGTTTCGGGTTCGGAGACATATGGTCTGCTAATAAATTCTATTACAAAGTACAGGCTTCCAGCCGTTTGTGTTTACATATGTATATAGTTGCTTGCTGTTGGCTTCACAGATGGCCCTCATCGATTATCCTGGCTTGGTACAGGCAGAGAATAATTTATATATTTGTAATTATCTAATAATGTCGAATTGTGTTTCGTAATTAGGTTTTTTTATTGTATAAAATTTCGTGATATTTTTGAGCCAAAAATTGTAAGATGGACCTAGCGTTTAAGGTCTGGACCAAAGAGAAATTTCCTGGACCCAGGGTCCATTTGCTATTCAATACATAACCAAACAAAGGACAGACTACATGATTTTGAAAATCTAGTTTACCAACCCTAAACTCGCTGAAACCATATCGAAAGGCATAAAATATTCGTTCTGGTCTCTATATAAATGGCATCCCCACTCCCTGAAAATTTTGGTCAGGGTGGTCTTGGTGCAGAACTGGCGTGGAGTGGCGCGCCGGATTTTGCCAGGGGACACGAACCGCGAGTATCCCTGTTTCTAAATCTAAGTATTTTCAATATTCAATGTTGTTCAGCGAAAAGCGCTAAAATTTGTTAACAAATGGCTCAGAATCGAAGCAAAAACGTCTTTATTGATGTTAAAAAGAGCTTTTCGACCAATTTCTACTGAAATCAATCGAAGTTTTAACTTCAACAGGATTTTTGTCAAGTTTTTATGTCAACTAGGCGGTATTTTTGTAGGATGAAAGCCAAGAAATTTTCCATATGGCATTTTGCAAGAGATCCCGCCCCAGGAACACCGAAAAATGCCAGAGGCCGTCTACAAATTTGGATACATCAGGATATAGACTATTCTTGATGGCCTGTACGCAATACATAACCAAACAAATAAGACAGAGTACAGTTTTGATAAGTATAGGATTCACCGACCATAAATTCAAGTTGGTCATTAAATATTTGTACTCGGCCCGAGATAACCAAGCTGCTGTATTCAACGTGCCAAAAACCTATATATATGCAATTCTTGACGCCCTGGAACAATATATACATAAACAAATATAATTGAAAACCGGGTTCGTTGACCGTAAAACCGTTGAAGTCTCATGAAAATGCACAACATAGTCAAGTTGGTACCATCGTAAAACATCGTACTCAGTGTGCTTGATAACCTAATAGACACTCTTTCTAAGGTAAAAACAAACTGTAATTTGCCGAAAATTGTAAACTCGATATCTATGATAAGTGGTAGACGAACCATATTCTGGTCCACACCGGCCAGGTGAGTAGTCCCACAAAAAGTGTCGTTTCACAAAGTTATAGATCTCGATAATCTGATTCTGCATGCTGCTCTCAATGCACACCGTGTGTTGTGAGATTGGTACTTATATACCATTATGGCCATATTTACCAAAGAACCTGTTTGTTTTGACATTTTGACCCAGAATGTGGGGTCGGTCCCAATAGTGCTCAACAAATGGCTCATCGTTATTGCTATGGAACAAAAAAATTTTATCAAAATCTATCCATCCAAAAATAAGTTATGAGTAACACTTGTGGTTGCTTCTTTTAAATCTGGAGTATTATGCCACAGGTGTACATAAATTAGCTGCTGAAATCAGAATCTCTCTAGCGTAATATTGAAATTTAAGGTATGTACAAAATAACATCTAGCTACTCAATGTTTGCACTCATTAAGTTCTATACATCACCTGTAACTTCAATGTTTGGCCTGTTGGCAACTGCTTTTCTCGCCTATTTGGACCACGGAAGGAATCACAAAAAATAAATTTTCATTTTCCGGTCTAAAATTAAAAACAGGCGAACTGTGTAAGTTACGTATAAAAAGCAACAGTTACTCCTAACGCATATAACACAAGTAATTCTACTCTTACCTTTCTTGTTTCAAAGCATATTCTAACATCTTGATTCTCCGAATTAAATCGTTCTTCAAATTTTCTAATCCTTTCCGCTCGCCTTGCAAAAATGCAATTCTAGCCTAAATTCGCATTCATAGCACTAATGTGTTGTTAAAATTGGTCCACAATAACTATATTAACAAAACCCCAAGAAGCAATGCCTAAACTATGACAATAGTAACAGCGAATCAATTTAGTGCTTCAGAGTTTTACAGTCTCCCTGTTGTGGTAGTGATAACCCTAGTTCATTCTGCAGTTAACAGAATTTCTCACGCCAGGTGCCCATGATATATTTCGGCTTCCCACCTACCTTCGAGACAGTTTCTGAAAGCCACATAATTTCGTCTTAACTTCTTTATTAGCTGAAAATTTTGCCCTTGGGAATAAAACAGAGACCGCCAAATTTCGGCAAGAAATTTAAATGAGAACGCCCCCGAACTACGGACATGGGCATTGGAATCGGTTTTTACGTTTTCAAAATATGGCTTTAATGAAAATAGTTAAAAAATCACCGCATACATGTATGGTGATCTATTTATAGAGGTTTTAGCCTCAGAATGGGATTTTAATGGTCATATAAATATATATTTACAATTGCCAGGCGTTCATAAATGCATCACGAAGATCCCTGGTATACAATCAAGCTGGTTCTGTACCTGACGTTGAGAAAAGTATCAGGAAGGTGTAGTGTCACGTTACGGAGGAAAATGAGGAACTGTGCGAAGAAACTATACAGATTAGCGTAACCAGGGCTCATTGTTTCTTCTTTAGGAGAAGCCGCAAAAATCGTCAACCATGCCGCGACATACCTCCGCACCAAGGTTTTTTTGGGTGCACTAGTTTTCGTCTGGACCCAAATATTTTTACGTGGACCCAAAAAATTTTTGCTGGATCCAGGGCAATTTCAGATTAGGAGACATAGGGTCTGCTAATAAATTATATTACAAAAAGCAGGCTGTCAGCCGTTTATGCTTACATGTGTATATAGTTGCTTGCTGTTGGTTTCATGGATGGCCCTCATCCTTTATCCTGGCTTGGGACAGGCAGAGAATAATTTATGCATTTGTAATTGTAAATGTAATTGCATTTACTACGTTTCTATTTATAATTAATAGTATACTAAATGAGTGTAAAATGGCTCATTCCACACGACTGATATCGTCTGGTGATACCGTTAATGATCCAGTGAAATGTATCAGCTGCCCGCTCGATATAAATGAATTGGATGCAAAAATTACGTGTGGAAAATGCAGTTAGGTCATCCATTGTAAATGCGCTAAGTTTAGAAGAAATACTATCGCAGATATTTCTAAGCCCGACTCGAATATAAGATGGTTTTATCCCAATGCTTGGAAAACATCGACGAGGGTCTGGCAAAGCTTCATTCTTTTGAAGACCGTTTGGGTAAATTTAAACAAAATCAACAGAATCTGGAAGGTGTTGTTTCACAGTTAGTCAGAAAGCTCGACGATGTAATTTCAAAGAGTCTTGCCTCCCCTCCCCCCACGTCTTCTACTCGGGTTGCCGGCAGTTGTGATGGAAATTGTTTATCTGATAATAATATTGTAAATGGTTCTGAATATGTAGCTGACATTACAGCTAGAGTGCTTGATGAAATCGACGACCGCAACCGTCGAAAAAACAACATAATTATTGCCGCATTGCCTGGGTCATCTAGTAGTTTAGCATCTGAGCGCAAAAAGCATGATTCTGATAAAGTAAAAGGTCTGTTTGACGAAGCTAAAATTAATTGTAGTGTGAGTAGCGTCATAATAATATACCGTACAACAATTAAGTATATACAACAAGTAAGTACAATTCGGTATATCTTTTCAACTGTTCAAGCAATATGGCCTATTATTCGGTGACCCATTTGGTTATGTAATACACAATATAGCTGTAACGTTTCTCTAAATTACATATTCAACACTCTGAATTCAACAGCTTGGAGATAACACAAGCTACTATAATAATTCTAATATATTAAGCGCATTTTAATATATATATACCTGCAACTCTGCGCGTTCAACTTCCCACTGAGCACGTTCCATTTCGAATCGGGCCCACTCGTGTTGGATAAAATGCAACACTCCGGGAATCGAATACTGAACACGTGAACGATCTTTTTCGGCTGCAACATAAAACATCACGGTATCTATCGAATTTGACAGTGGCTATCTCGTATTACTATTCGATGAAGTAGTACTTATAGCCAACAATTTTAGTCATAACTGATTATTTGAGCGAAATGTAACCAGCCCCAAAGGTCATTATCCAGAACACAATTTTGGCCGACAGTCGATAGCGAATGGCTATTATGTAGGGCATATAAGCTTGATCCAAGCAAGTGGTTTGCAGAAACTTTGCATGCTGCATGCGTATTCATATGTGTCCAATATCCGGTACCGAATTCTACTTCTGTAGGATGGACGTATAAACCATGTTCTGTCAAGTCCTGATAAGAAACACGTATTCTACGTGCGTACGACCATTTGTCCGACAATCGGTACAGATCGCCACTTCTATAGAATGTAAAGCTATATTCAAAAAATGGTTGGTAAGAACCTTCCTGAAAAAAATCAGCTGTTTTATAAACAGTACAGCGAGCACAGCTTACACTAAAATCGCTTAGGACGAACTAAAAACTAATATAGAAATTTTGACTATATATATCCACTTTTATTTTAGTTTAAACAATGGGGCAGTGACCAAAGGAACATTTCACTCCAATGGCATTTTCACTAAAACCGCATGCATTATTATTGTATATATATGTAAAATTTTTTGACGCAACTTTTGAATTAATGCTTGATTCAAATTTTATTAACGCCCAATTTTTAATGGTAACTTAGTCAAACTTAATTTGCTATTTGTTCTGTGTTATATGTTGTACGCAATCTCAGCTTGACCTGGACCACTCGGACTGACAATGCAAATAAAATTCACAATTAAAACGTTTAGGTGATCATTCCCATAACACTGCTGCAAGTTTGATATTTTTTTGCAAAAACTCATTCACTACCAGTTTATTGCAATGGTTGCATAAGACAAACAATAGCAGCTCTTTCCGTCGAATACTGTTTCTTGCCATATAATAAAGCGAAACTCAGCTGTGGTCATTGCAGATCCATCATAAACAACCACAAAAGGACTTATATAACATTAATCTGATGTTAAAAGTCTATATAATTGGCTGAAAAATTATAAAGTTAAGTTGTTTATGTTGATAGATGTAGTAAAGCAACTGTTAACAAATCTCCGACAACATATGCATAAACGAAGAAATAGACGACACAAGTTAAAGTATGATCAAATAAACTACACAAAACATAAATGTTTTAGAAAATCATTTCAGGCTATTATGAAGCTCCAAACGACGTTAAATAGCCAGAGAGGTTCAATTTTAGAAACAGTCGCTTAAATAAAGTAATAATTAACCTACCTTTTGATTGACCATTGTTATAGCCGTCAACAGGGACAGAGTCGTTTGGCGCGTTATCGTACAACGGCGGAGTAGGCGACTCGTCCATTGCGTTAACCATTGTAAACATTTAATATGACGTCATTTACAAAAGAATCAGTATCATTTACTTTAGTATGAATGAATCTAAAATTTGTTCAACCTAGTAGTACCTCGCAAGCGATGGTGAAGCGAAACAAGGGTCTCATCAATAATTGTCATTACCATTGTGTAAACATCTGTAACGGACTAGTGTTGACGTCTATACCACCCTTAACGCCGCCTGGCTGCTACAAACCAGGCGGGCGGAGGCCAGTCCGCATTTCGGCTGCGCCCGTCTGGCCCGGGATACAAAATTCGCTCTCTTCGATATTTAGCATCACAAATGCTCACAAAACAGTTCATTTTTACAGTTTTCGCAGCTTTTGCACATTTGCTTTCGATTTTAAGCTAATATGTTCGATAAACGCTCATTTTAAAAAATGTTTTCACAGAATGTACACCTTTCCGAAGAGTGGCCTTCATCTCAAAGCCCCCCCATGATTTTTTCTCTCCGCCGCCTTTCCGAAGAGGACCATTTCGTGCCCCCTCCTGTTCCGGAGGGTCAGTGGACAAGCCAGATCTTCTGGAATCAAGCCTTATAATGCTGATCTGACAGGTGTTTAGGAACGCTACATACCTATTATGCGAGTCATGAAATCTATAACAACTTATATGAAGGCGTACAAAACCGCTCATTACGCAAATAAATGAATATAGACAAAATTCTTTTCGTAAATCGGATTCGTCGACAATCGACATTAAACCCCTTGATACCTCATGGAAACGCCATGTTGGATTGTAATGACCGTAGTATACTGGCCTTTCCACTTGCTAAAAAAGTGTGGTGATTTCCATGGGGCCCCCGGTGTTCATTCTCGGGGAAAATCTCAACTGGGAATTTCAATTTTTCAGTATATTTCTGATGTTGTTATTAGGAGTCGTAACTGTCTAACATATATTATTCTAAAGGCTACTAGTATGAATTTGTCATCCTTTTTATTTTTGTGCGTTCTGAATTAATATCGAACATGGAAGATTTTAGCCAGTGGGGTGGGGGAATAGCCATGTAGACGATCCCCCACCCAACCCCTCCCCCATAGTGGAAAGTCCTGGTATATATATCCCACGTGCAGGAAAAGATTCCCTGAAACCTGTATAACCAAACACCCCAAGTCATACATTTGGGAAATCAGGTTTCTCGATTGTGAATCAGTTATAAACACACTGAAAACGTATATATCAAATATTCGTGTTGGATTATAGATAACCAACTACCGCATTTAGCAGACCGAAAAACTCGATGCCCCGCATGCAATACATAGACAAGCAAATTAAGTTTTCATACATTTTGGAAATCAGATTCGCGACCTTGAAAAGGTAGAATAATCAAGGTGGAATGCATAAAAGTAGTTACTCGTGACGGAAACGGGCCGGGTGCGGTTAAACTGTACTTAATAACTATCGGTATGTTCCCCAAAACAACAATTGTACCATCCCCCGGGGCCAGATAACATTCCCAACATTGTACTTTGAGAACGCGCAGTCAGTGACAGACTGCAATCTCAGCAAATTGTTTAGTGATTCTATGTCAAACATGCGGTTTCCGGGCGACTAGCGATTTGGACTCATAACACCGATACTGAAAAAAGGAGGCTGATTCGACAAGAGTAATTATCGACCGATAAGCTTGACATCAAGCGCATGCAAAATAATAGAACATGTGATAAAGGATTCTGTTATCAAATATACATTGGGCAACCAACTTTGATCAACCAAACAATACGGCTTCATTCCTGGCCACAGTTGCGAACTTCAACTTCTTGACTTTCTCGACAGTTTGACCCGAATTATTTACAGTGGAGACAGCGCAGACGCCATCTATCTAGATCTTGGAAAGGCATTCGATCGAGTTCCTGATGAATGGTTGCTGATCAAGCTCTATTCGTATGGTTTTCGTGCTGGATTAGATCATTTCTTTCAAACCGTACGCAGCGCGTCGTCGTAAACGATGTACAATCATCATCTCTACCAGTTATGTCTGGCGTGTCATAAGGCTCGGTTCTTGGTCCAATATTATTTTTATTCTACATTAATGACATTTTGAAAACATATGTTGTGGTGCCTGGATGTTGGCAGATGATACGAAACTTCTTCGACACATCCGGCGTCAATTTTCGTCCATGGCTACATGTGATATACAAAACGATGTTGATTCTCTGTCCAGGTGGTCTAAGCTGTGGCTACTAGATTTTAACATTGACAAGTTTGGCTGCGTCCATTTCGGTTACCTCAACCCCCATATTTCCTTTTCATAGAAAACCAACAAATCCCATGTGTCGAAAATATGAAAGATCTTGGCGCACCATATCTGCGACTCTCAAACCTTCTGAACGTTGTGCGCGCATTGCAGCTGAAGCTAATACTACACTGCATCATATGAAGCGTGCGTTACGTTTTTAGGACAAAACTACTTTCTGTACCCTCTACTTTGCCTTAGTCCCATCCAAGTTGGAATATGCCAGTTGCGCATGGAGTCCACATTATCAGAGAGACATTGATGTACCTGAGAAAGTTCAACGCAGATCCACGAAACTGGTTCCTTGCCAGCGAGATAAGCCGTTTGAAGATCGTTTACAGAATCTTGGACTTACAGAAACCCTACAGACCCGACGTCTACGCGCTGACCTTATCAGGTGCCATAAGCTCGTCCACGGCCTGTCCAACTATGATTATACACTCCTGTTCAGGTTAGCCTCACATCGGCCGTTGCGCCAACATGATCACAAGCTACGGCCAATATCTTCCGTGGCCTACCGCAATAACTTCTACTCTAATCGCGTTTTAAATTTCTGGAACATCCTCTCAAATTCGGTCGTTGTTGCTCCTACAACTAAAGAGTTCAAGACCAGGCTCCACGACTCGCACATATTGCCAATACTTTGAGATGTGTTCGCTGTTGCTGTGTCGTATTTCAGCAGAAAATCGTCCCGAGCCCTACGACCAAACAAGCCGATGCGTGCAATCGGCTCAAATTTCAAGGCCTGGATACTACGAGAACGAATTGGACACTATCTAATCTTACTGGGTCGGGAGACCGGTAAAAATAACCAGTAAGAACAATGCGTACGCCGACAATGCCACATCCATTTTAATGAAATAGACGAAAATACAAATTAAAAATGTTAAGAAAACCCATAATTTGAAGAGCGATTTTTACGTTGTACGAGTTTTCAATATGCTTAAGGTCGATGAACCCGGTTTCCAAATTATAATCTGCCTTCATTTGTTTGCCACGTAATGGGTGTATGGCAGCAGCAATGGACTATAATTGAAACGGAGCGAGAATCCCACTGAGTTTGCACCTATAGCTGTTCTAGCGGCAACAATTATAAATTTTTTTCACCGCCTAGGCAGAACATAAACTAAACACCGGATGAATGATTCTTCACATTTTTTGATTTGATCACAGATACAGTCTATTTGTGCACAGCAGTTAGACATTATACCCGCTAAACCACATCTTCTGGGTCAAAAAGGACCCCAAAGGGTCAGGCTTAACATTAGCTAAGATTTGGCAGTCCGGTCATCTTAATTTCTCTGCCATTTCTCGAAATTATGGCTTCGCAGCGAAAGTTAAACCTTCCGGTATCCCCTTATCGAGAGCTATAATTTTGCTGTTATGCATTCTGTTTACTGAGGTCTTGCTTTGATTCGCACCTCGGATTTCTGTGCCATGAATATCTCTATATCGACCAGCCCCAAACTTCTTTTTGTTCCGATCTTGCTATCGCTGATGCATTCGCTCGACACGCACTTCATACAATTCATTTATAATCATAGTTTACGGGATCTATTTATGACAATTGTTCATTGTTCAGCCCTAGCTCCGTATATATGATAATGTGCCACTCCATGTAGAATATATATGTCCGTGTGCTGTATAGATTTTGATGCATGGGGACAGTACCACAGAGCTTCTAGGGGATCATTTACTAACCCTACGCATGCCTGGTGAAACCACAAAAAGCGCATTGCACGCGTTTCATAACTAGCCCTGTCTCGTTACCTTCTTTCCATGGCCCTTTACGTTTACCACAATAATAATCTTCATGAGCTAAATGTTGGCGTGATTATTTTTAAACTTGAACTTAATTTGGATTCGTAACTTGCGTAATCTTCCGGCTCACAGCCAATGTGTTTAAATTCCAAACAATTATGCCACTTTGGGCGCTGAGTTGTACTACGTGCCTTCATTAATAAGATGTCTGGAAATTTGACTTCGACAACCCGAAATAGAATTCTGGGTGACAAATGCTGGTATAAGGGCTCATTGAAAATTTATTTGTGTCTTCATTAAAACAAGATAATAATAATAATAATAATAATAATAATAATAAGGCATTTATAAAGCGCCCTTTTCACTGATAGCGTTGCAAAAGAGCTACATACGATATAACAATAAATAACAATACGACCATTTTTAAATTATGAAGGCAAGACTTCCGGAAGCAGAAACGTCTTTAACTAAGACTTAAATTCAGTAACGTCATCACGAAGCCATGATAACAATCTGTTCCATGATTACGTGCCGGTGAACCAGAAACTTTTACTCCGTTTAACGTCAACGCGTAATGTTCTTTCAATGGCTAAGTGAGTTGCAGTTGATCGGTGCAACATTTCAGCATTGCATGCAGCTGTTAGACGTCAGAGCTTTGTGAAACAGCAGGAGCACTCTGTATTGAATTCGCTGGGAAAGCGGCAACCAGTGTAAGTCATGCATCACAGGGCTAATGCGTTCGGAGCGTCGCATACCAGAAACAATTCTGGCCACATTATGTAGTATATGACGAACGGGTTGCAGATTTGTCGTGGGCAGGCCGCACTACAATGTGTTGCATTAGTCGATCCGGGACATTACAAAGGCCCGTACGATACTTTTGGCCGTTTCGACATCTAAGCGTTGTCGATTCCCACCAATTTCGCAGAGTTGCCAAGAACACGAACTTGAGAACTCAGTCATGTGTTTGACAAAGCTTAGTCTGCTGTCCAATAGTCTTTTTCGTGCTTGTTTCCATGCCGTTGTTAACTTGTCCATTAGCTGTAGTGCATATCCCTCGTCTGTAGTTGCAGTTAAGTATCCATGGGTTGGATTTTCTTCCGGTAAGTCAGGATCGTGGACGTGTAATAGAAAAAATGGGATCTGTCCAGTTGATGTACGGACTCCTGTTCGATATGCGAAACTTAGTGGTTCGAGGAATTCGTCCCATTTTTCAGGAACTAGTTCTGTTGTTTTGAGCATCGCTTTGAGTGTTTGGTTCCATCTTTCAACTGATCTGTTCGTTTGGTGATAATATGGCGCTGAGTAAACTTTCTTTATTCCGATTCGCACCAATTTTTTTGTAAAGTTCTCGACAATAAAGAAAGGGCTTTGATCGGTTAGTACGGCCCGGGGGACTCCATGTGGACACAGGATTCTTTTAATAAAAAGTTTGGTAATCGTGCTAGCTGTTTGATCCGGTACTGCGAAAGCTTTGGACCATTTAGTGAAGTAATCCATGAAACAAATGATGCAATTGTCTTCTTTCCACGACACCTTACATCTACCGCAATACTAAAATAAACCGTAATAAGAATTACGCTAGTACTTGCCTTATATTAGTGTAACTACAGTAACTCCCAACGGCTGACAGATTACGCTATTTTAAAAAATGGCCAGTGACGGTCGACTACTATCCCAGTTATTTGTATCTCGTTCCTCCATCCCCCGAACGGCTGGCACAACAGGTGGTTATAAGGAGACGGGGGATCCCACGACATGGTCGTCCGAATCCACACCCGTTACTCACCCCGGATTTACTCACGAAGTTAACCCCACCGTTATAGCTCACGCTCGGATTTCCAACTCGACACAGGCCCATATTTTAAATATGAATAATACTTACGATTTTTACAAGTGAATTTATTATTATTAAAATTATATAGTACTTGAGTTTAGAGTACTTACGTGCGAAGCCCTAGCATTCATAAGCTCCATTCTTCAACCGGCTAATATTCAAGTAGAATCATAAAATAAATTACGATACTATTTAGTCAACTGCAATTCTTTTGCATTAATATCGCTCAAGGCCATTTTCAAGCATGCAAGCAACAAGCGAAAACCATGAAATCAATAAAAAATCCGAACTCCAAATTCACAATTTCCGCTTCGACATCTGTCGTACATGACCATAAGAAACAACCTAGGCTACCACTAGACTGGAGCTATGTAACCGAAAACCACAATAATAATAATAATTAAGAATTCCAAATGATTAAAACCCGTAGTACGCCACGCTAGGCGAACAACTACTAGAAAATTAAAACAAATGAAACAGTGGGAGCTAATAGGCAAGATTAGTGGGGTTTTGTATAAATTAGATTAGATATATGAAAATAAGGAAATAAAACAACTTAGAAGTGTGGGGGTCGATAAATAAATGAAAATGTGAAAAACTAAAATTTTTGAGTCCCGCAAGGGGAATTATGGTTTTTGGAGGGTTTTAGGCCCAGGGAACCCTTGGTGGGCTAATGGACCCCGACATTTATTACTATAGTTTCCCACCATTACACACCTTCGGGGTCAGGATATTATTTTATAACTTAAATGGTGGGGTCTTGTGAAAGTACGATTTTATGTCGGCTATAAGTGTTATATTTTAAAAGATCTAAAAGGGGTGTGGGTTGAAGGGTATTTTTCTTATGACGGCCATCGAATATTAAATTGGGACGGGTTTCGTCACCAGAAGACTTGACGTTCGAGGTGTGGTCAGTAGTATGCCGGCGGGAACTAGTGCTCGCGTTCTTTCCTTGTGCGTGCTTATACTTTTATCAGCAGTATACTTCGGCTAAGTAAGCCATTTAAAACAAAAATCAAGAAAAGAACTACAACCATTAATATTACTCGCATAATTCTTTATGCGCCATTATGAATATATATATACAAATTAGGCATAGTTTGACGAAAATAACAAAAACAACACAGATAATTTGAAGACATAGAATTGAGAAAGAGGAGCAATAAAGGAAAAAGTAAAAAACCCTGAATTTTGAGCAATTTTAAGGGATTTGAGGCGGGTTTGAACCGGGAACCCCCTTGTTGCCTGGTAGACCCCAACAATAAGTATATACTTTAAATGGGGACGGGATTCGTCGCCAAAGATTGTATGGTCCAAGGTGTGTCCAGTAGTACGCCAGTGGAAAAGGAGTGTTGGCACATGTTCGTCTTAGCGTAATGCGTGTATCGCGCGGCTGCATGACTATGACTATGCACTCGTGTTTCACGATAATCGGCACCAAAAGCACGAGATAAAACGTATATTTTTGTAAACAGCACATCAAGTCAGTAACGCAATTCTTTCTGCGATGCGTTTGTTCCTGGTGATTGATGTTTTAGCTTGTTTTATGGTACTCTACTTGTGCCTCTGCATTTCTGACTTTCTCCAGTTCTAGTATTTTAGGGTTTCAGTTATTTACTAATTTATTAGGTCTTGTGAGTTTTACACGAGGTATCGCGACCGCAGATACCCCATTCTACTTAATTACTTCAACTTAGACCTTAGATTTAATATTGTTAATAAGCCTTATTTTATTGCCCGCATACCCGACTACAATGCACGGCGGTTATATTGCCACACCCGGCACGACCGCAGACGGATGAGTGGGAGATTAGGTTGCAAACACCCTAGTTGAACTTTTTGTCCTCGTCCTCCAACACCCGACCGGAATGCTCACAGGTAACTTTGAGTAATTACTGAAAGATCTTAAGAGATGATCGTCCTAGTGCCAATCCCTTCTCGGTCGCATCGGATTCTCAAGACGTTCCCTATTATTCTAGTAACTTCGATTAAATTCTCACTCCACGGGCTAACTCGGGCCTAAATTGTTGTATCTATTTTCTAGTAAGCTATGTTATGCCACTACGCTTAATTCTTTAAGCCAAAACCACCTTTGTTTTTGTGTTGCAACACCAGTGCTTTTCCTATACAACGCCAATATTTGAATGTGACTCGCGACACCACGTATTTATGGCTTTTCTTTTAAATGTTATGTGATCTTAGTTCTTAGATCCAATTTCTTTTCAAATTGGACCGACGCCGGATCTTTAAAGCATGAAGCTATGAACCATCTCGGAAAAATTCGGGGCTTCTATTCGAGACTGTCCCTAGACTCAATAATTCATTTAAACTATACACGCAATTTTTTGCGTGTGTGTAAACCAGGAAGAAAATTCAAAACTATGCGGATTCAATAACACAAACCTGACTCGACTAGGCTACAACCATACTAAACTAAAACTCAACTAAGCAAAAATCAACACAAATATGCAAATCAGCACTAATCACGTAATGTCCTGCCTGGAAAATCAAAAATAAAAACGTTATTTTAGGTTGTTTTGATGGGGTAGAGGTTGGACTGTAATTTTATTATGACCGCTATCGGATATTAAAAATGGGACGAGATTCGTTACCAGAAGATGTGGAGTTCGAGGTGTGGCCAGTAGTATGCCGGCAGAGACAGTGATTGTGGTCGTCTTTATTCTTGACACACGTCTATCCTATCTTTAGATGCCTGTATTCGACTAGCGCGTGTGCCTAATTCGATTTGCTCTGACGATAATTCCAACACCAAGTCAGCAAAGATAGTGTTATAACTTTTATTCAAAGTTAGTACAATACATATGTCGAGTACCGATTTTAGACACCTTGCTAGTTTTTACCACGATAAATACCGTTACTCACTCCACTAATTCACCTGAGTTCCTCCGATATTTTCGGTACTCGCTTTTGAATAACTGTAGAATTCTATCACTGACCAAGCCTTGCTATTCAACTTATCTAAATCAGGGTTTGAGCGCACTATTATTCTAATTACTTGTGTGTATATTATTTTAATTACTTGTGTCTCTATATTATGAATTAGGTTAACACCTGAGTACTATTTGGTCCTTTTGTGAGGTTTGTACGTAGCCTTCCCGACCGCAACACCCATAGGTTTATTTGAATACCTTAACCTCGTCCTTAGATTTACACTAATAGTTTCCCTAAAGCCAACAGTATCCGGATGACCTACTGAAGGATATTGAAACTGTATTACAATTCTCTTGTGGGTTTGTACGAAGCCTTCTGGACAGCTAGACCCGTACGTTCATTTATTTACCTTATCCTAGGATCTTTGAATTACGCTAATTATTTGCCGTTATATTAATGCTCCCGCTTCCGGACGGCTAGTGAGCCCGCTTTCACTAGTGAGTAGTGGCGACTACTTTCTAGTTCCCCACAATTTTCTTCAGTCAGTAGGCCTGACCAACCTTCCGCGTCGAACTGTCCCCAATTAATTACTTTGGTGATCCGCGCCCCGAACTCGCCCTTGGTATACTCACGTACTTCCTTCCCGACTAGCTCCACGGGGTACTTCTCAGCTACCGGTTACACATTTTGGAACTCTAAGAAGGGCCGTTATAGTTTTAGTATAAAGATCGTGCTCGGCTTAATTTTATTAGGGAATAATAGGATTAATATAATTTACTATAGTAATAAATACCTATTTATTTGTGTAGTTACTCTGTTATCCAATGTTAATTTTGTTGCAGGGCAAAACCAGTAAAAGGCAAACCATTGTTCTCTGAATCCACTAATCTTTCTAAAGGATAAGCACTGTCGATATCAAATAGCCAGATACCAATCCAAAGTCGAAATCGATCACAGTAAGTAACAATTGTTTGAACACCAATGTAAATCGTAAAAGATTCGTT
The DNA here is from genome assembly GCA_030248225.1 of Trileptium ribeirensis. Classification (NCBI taxonomy): domain Eukaryota; kingdom Metazoa; phylum Nematoda; class Enoplea; order Enoplida; family Thoracostomopsidae; genus Trileptium; species Trileptium ribeirensis. Next base: position 62,164 of record JASANE010008773.1, read on the forward strand.
TAAAAATAACACTACAGCGCCGCCAGGCTAGAAAAATAAAATATACTGTAAACAATGAAGTTTTACAAAAACGCACAATTCATAACCATGTAACAGTATTAACTCCAATAGCCTAGTGCTAAATAATACAAGCGGAAGTTAGCTGCTTTTCGTAGCAATTACGCACCCGAATCCGATCTACAAATTAAACTTAACTAAAAACAAAAATTAAGCTAACACAATCAACTAATGCTAATTATGCAACTTAGCATCAGTTGAGAACGAAATAAATCGAAAAGAAAAAGAAGCCAAAGGGAGGGAGGGCTATAATAGAGAATTTGATGTATAACCCGGGGTTTTTGGGAATGTTGGGGTTTTCGGGAGGATTTTGGACCGGAAACCCCCTTAGTAGAATGGTGGATGCCCAATAAAAACTAAAAACGGGGATGGGGTACCAAAGTTTACCAATGACGTAGAATAGACCCGCCTAGCTAGGGCTTCTCTGAGTCTTAGGCACCCTAAATAGCGTAAAAATAAAATCCAGTGTGTTTTTTTATAACTCCCCTACTTAACTTAAGGGATATAGCTACCCCATATAAACAATAGTTGTTATATATATTTTTAAAGATCGAAAGGGGTAGGGGTGGAGGGTATTTTTATTATGACGGCTATCGGATTATAAATTGGGACGGGATTCTTCACCGATGATGTGGTGTCCGTACGGGTGGCCAGTAGTATGCCGGTAGGAATAATTAAATATCCTTTCTTGGCGCGCGTTATTCTAGCTCAGTGTATTCCAACCCGTGTGGCGTTGCTGCGTGACTATATCGATTAGCACAATGTAGAGTTCCGATATGAGATCAAAACAGCCAAAGTTAGAACATTTATTTAAAATTAGTAGAATACGGCAATAACTGATAATAAGCAGGTTCAGTTCCAGCTACTTGTTACACCACTTATTGAGCCACCTGTGCCTTGTGATTTGTAAACATTTAGCCACTCGTTTCGTAAAAGCACCGTTACGGTTTAGCTTAGACTTGAGCTAATTTACGTGAACTTTAGTTGAGTAAGCCTTGCTTGGCATATAGTTCTCAAACTCAAGGTTAAGCGCGCAATTATTCTATGTAGTTATTTGGTAATTGAAATTAGGTTAAGTATTAATTCCTCTTGTGAGGTTTGTACGAAGCCTTCCGGACGGCTAGACCCGTACGTTTATTTGATTACATTAACCTGTTCCATACATTTACACCGACAGTTACTTAAGTTTTCCTCTTGTGAGGTTCGTACGTAGCTTTCCGGACGGCTGGAACGTACGTTTATTTAAGTACCTTATCCTTTGCCTTAGATTTACAGTATTAGTTTCCTTAGAGCCAACAGTATCCGCACGGCTTACTAACGGATCCTAATAACTAGTTACTCTATCGAGATTGCAGAACGTAGTGAAGCATAGGTACACCTACGCCTTTTGCGTACACAGCCAATGAGCTCTCGATAGCATACGTCGATATGCTATATGAGTATATCACACAATACCGCACACATTAGACTAAAACTAACAGCGGCAATAAGTTTCCAATGCCCCAAAATCCCTAAGTGCAAGCTATCAGCCTACCAGGACGTAATAGTAAAATTAGGAATTTTGGATCGATGATCCATGGTGGTGCCATACCCCGTATCCATAGAACCATGGATCACACAACAAAATCAACACCATTAATGAGTTTGCCATGCCCAAACCCCCCAAGTAAAACTTTTCAGCCGCCCAGGACGTCAGAATGAACACCGGGGCTGCTATGCCTCAAACCAGATGAACCGATGCCGTAATCGAAAACCAAAAAAGAGGTATCGGCATTCATCGTTTCACTATGAAATAAACCCAACCAGAGAAAAAATTCGAAAGTTAAGATAAAAATAATCTTGCTTATGTCACGGGTACTAAAAAGAGGTAAAAAGCCTTTATTTTGCTCTCTGACCACACGAACCTTGGGGGCGCATTACCCCCGTACACATGGAACCATGGGTCACAGAGCAAAACCAACACAGGCAATGACTTTCCGATGCCCGAAAACTTCCAAGTGAAACTTTTCAGCCGCCCAGGACGTCAGAACAAATTTTTGAATTTTGGGTCGAGGAACCATTGGGCGTCATACCCCCTGCCTCAAACCCCATAAATCAAGGAACCGGAGCCTTAACCGAAAACCAAAAAAGAGGCATCAGCATTTATAATTTTACTATGAAATAAAACCATCCAGAGAAAAATATTCGAAAATTAAGATAAAAATAACCTTGCTTCCGTGAAGGGTTCTAAAATTGGGTAAAATGGGGCCAAAAAACCCACGGTTTGACCCCTGACCCCGGAACCAGACCCCAAACCAAAAAACGCTCGAGGACATACACGGTAAATCGACTATGCCGGTTCGAATAAAATCGGTCAAGGCTTTTCCGAGTTATGGCCGATCACACACACAGACGAAATTTAAAAATTTCACCCCTGCAACACACAATGTCCACTACGTTCTGACTAGTAATTTCTAGACCCGCACGTTTATTTACCTTATCCTAGGGTCTTAAATTTGCACTAATAATTCCTTATTTTAACGTTCCCGCTTCCGGATGGCTAGCTCGGCCCTATCTATAACTAGTAAATGGTTATGTTTGCGTTTACGCTCGTGCTCGCTCAGATTTTATTTGGGAAATTACCAAAAATAATATAAATTATTATAGCACTAATATACCTATATAGATTTAGCATTATTCAACGTTAGTTCTTTTCGGAAAAGCAAGACTCGCCACAATTCGAATCATAAACCGTAAATCTTTAAAAGTGCGGTTAACTATGTGCTATAGTTGGTGTGTTAAACTCGTAAATCCAGAACAATCCTAATGATAAATCGTTAAGCACATGAAACGTTTCCCAAAGTCTTGATGACTGTATTAAAAAAATTCAAAATCACTAGTAGATTAGTCAAGTAAGCCGTATAAAACAATTTAAATAGCAACCAAAAAACAGTGTGCGTCGAATGAGTAACTGCTAAGGTTTACCTTGAGTACTTAACTTGAAAAATCAGACACCCTATGTCACGTTGTGGACACTTTAGAGAGTGACTTAGCTTGCGTTTGAATTGGGAAACAGTGTCGGCATTAACAGTCACATCAGGAGGGCATTCCACAGCGGCATGACTCTACGTGAGAAGTAATGATTCCGCACGTTGGTTCGACAGTACTTGTGAGCCAACTCTTGACTGATTCCACGCAGGTGACGAATAGGAGCGACATCACAGAATAAAGAGGGTCCAAAATCGTGTGGCCATTAAGTATTTTATACGTACGAAGCAGATCAATGGCATATCGACATTGTTGAAGGGTAGCAAAATTACCAGGTCGAAAGTTCCGGCAAAATCGAAGGCAGAGGTCCTGAATTGACTGGAGTTCATCGGTGAGGGTCACATACTGTGGTAACCAGACCACAGAAGCATACTTGAGAAGTGGACGAACGATAGTCTTGAACAGGGGACAATGACGTCGGGCGATCAGGAGCACATAGCACGCCGGAGCAAACCAATACGGCGATTTGCCTGACTCTCGAGGTGCTGGATATGGCTGTTGAATTTCAAGCTATCGAAAACAATAACACCGAGGTCGCGCATGTCGTGAACTCGTGGAATAGGACCAGCCCGCAATCGATACTGAAAATTGACTCTAGGACGTAGTATTCTAAGACAGGCGCATTTTGCGAGCTTTGGGGATAAAAGGGCGTCGTCACACCATGCTTCAAGTTGCGAAATAGCATACTGCTGCCTGCACAATCAGCTATACCGTTGTCACGTAGTCAGAGCCAAATGTCATCCACGAACAAATAAACGTCGCAGAGACCTCGCAACTTTTGGGGCAAATCGTTAATGTCGATCAAAAAACAGTAAGGGCCCGATACCGAGCCCTGAGGTATGCCACTGGTGACCGGCTTCCACGGAGTTTCAACCCCATGTGAAACCTCACGTTGTTGGCGACCAACTAAGAAATCACTGAACGATCTGATAATCCTGCCACGTATGCCAGCACACTCGAGCTTCGAAATCAAACGTTTCAGAGGCACAGAGTAAAATTTCCGAAAATCGATATAAATTACATAGGTGCCAGCCATATCAGCTCAATCAAAAGTTTCAGTGGCGGAGTCTAGGAATGTTAGCAAGTTTGAGACGACCGATCGACAAGGAGACAAACGTGCTGATTGACAATGACGCCTCGGTCAACAAAAAAGGACAATATTTGTTTCCAAATCAGCCTTTCGAGCATTTTGGGGCAAACTGATGTCAATGATATCGGTCTGAGCTCGTCCGTCTTGCGAGTGTTCGGCACCTTAGGTAGGGCGGTCACGTTGGCCATCTTCCATGCCAAAGGAATGCGGCCCTCGTCAATTGATTTACGAAAAATGAGATAAACAGCCAGAGACAACTGATTTGCTCACCGCTGCAATATGATGGCGAGTATGCCGTCAGGACCACAAGATTTGTGGGAATCAAGGGCTCTCATGAGTGTCGATAAATCACCGACGGAGAAAGTGACATCTTCGATGGAGTGAGGCAACCAACCTGTTTCTGGAACTGGGATAGGGCCCAGTGGCTTTGGTGTGAAACCTGATACAAAATCATTATTGACGCAATGTGCTACGCGCCCTTCAGGCCTCGTCTCTTCGTGAGATATTCGTGGGCGATATCGGACTCGAGCCTCAATTATTGATGCTCGTTGATACTCGTTAAAGGCGCAATTTAAACGGCCGCTGCTTATATATTCGCGCCATCGTTGCTTTTTACACCTTTTGTCCCTCTGAACATCACGGTCTTTAAGCCAGGGCGCACGGAAAATGTTGTGAGAATCTAATGCCGGGGGTACAAAGAGATTCACTGCTTAATGATAGATGGAGTAGAAAATGGACAACATGAGGAGACATCTCGTCCGGCAAACAGTTCAATCTAATAGAAACAGTCGAAGAAATGCTGCATCGCAGTGAAATCTACCTTAAAATAGGCCAGACGGCGAACGGCTGGAGGGTCAGGAGTAAAAACTCCTTGGACCTCAATATCAGCACTAACATCATGGTCGCTGCTACCAAAGCCCGCATTTGGAGAGGTCGAAATGCGTTCTGGACAATTGGACAGGACAGGCTATAGCACTCTGTGCTGGCGAGTAGGAAAAGTCACATGTTTGTGAAGCATATTTTCCACCATGTGTTCACCGAAGACGGATTCGCAAAAAGAACGGAATGTAGGAGCGGGCCAGTACAAACCGGGTAGATTGAAGTCACCAACAACCATTCCGCCATTGTCCTCAAGGCGCGATAAATTTGAGCAAAAAGCGTGCAGTCACTTCATTTGTACCAAAGGTACCTGGGTACAGGGTGCCCGCTGATAAACCGACCTCCTTTTCCTGGACATTTTCCGAAGTTTTCCCGGACAACCGAAAGGCATTTAAAATTGATCCTGCCGTTCATCGGGTATTCTGTATTACGTTTTCTCAGATGAAAACTCTTCACTGATGCTATTGTGTATTACATACGTGTACATGAGAACGCGTACTTAGTGTCCCGATCAGTTGGTCTTCAGGCGCCGGATGCAAGCGTCGCCCAAATCGCTTTCCCATGAGTGGACCGTAACCATACATTGGAGAGTTATTTGTCGAGCGCCTTCTGCAGCTCTGCCATCTGTCGTGCTATCTGGGCTTCTTAGTGTTTGGCATCGTCACGAAACGATTGCTTTTTGGCCTCCAACTCCGCCAATTCCTCTTTGGCTTGACGCTTTGAGCGTCACGATCCGATGGGCTAACGTTGTTTGAGGTTTTGCGGTCTTGAAGCTCGGTTCGATAGCGGTTTCGGGCGGTGCGAAACCATTTGATCATATCGGGAGTTATCGAAACATTCAACGGCCCTCCACTAGCTCGAATACTATCGCAAACCATTCTTAGTCCAATAAGAGACTGTTGTTTCAAATTTTCTATCAACAAATCTTCGTTAACCGAAAAACCACTTGCAATGGAAGCGTTACCGTGGGCAAGAATTAATACCTTCCTCACAACTAGAAATAGATCTCCAAAATCATCACTGTCGCGCAAAATGTCACTAAACAATTTGTCCAGCCGATCTGACTTAACATCAAAGTTGCGAATCGCATGGATAGCATGAGCGGTTCGTAGCATCTGCGTATACTGCTCCTTTGCGCGGTCGGCCTTAACTGCATCCATCCGGTTCGCGTTCACTAAGACTTCGAGAAGTATCTGGAAACGCTTCGATGCCACAACCTCAGGGGGCGGCTGTGAGCCGGCAGACACAGCAATGGGACGGCTAAGATCGTCAATCCATCATTATGAGAACAACCTAGTGAAAGGGTGGCTGTGAGCCGGCAGACACAGCAATGGGACGGCTAAGATCGTTAATCCATCATTATGACCACAACCTAGTGAGGGGGTGGCTGTGAGCCGGCAGACACAGCAATGGGACAGCTAAGATCGTTAATCCATCATTATACTCGATCAGGATCATTAGATCGAACATTAAAATAGAGGAATACACGATTATCCCAATTTCAAGTAATCTTAAAGTCTCGTTTTTCCCGTACAGACATATGGAATTCCCGGATTTCAATCTTTTTTGGCGAAATTCCCGGATTTTCCAGGACGCGGGCACCCAGTGGGTAATTGCTATTGCTTGGCCTGTGGCAAACGCCTATCACAAAACAGCGGGTGCTGGTATCACTAATTTTAGCGAAAACAGATTCAGTCGCATAGGCATAAAGGGGGAGACGGCAACAGTGAAGGATGCAACAATTGTTTTACAAGCAGGGCAACACCGCCATGGGTGACCCCGGGAAAAACGCAGTCGCTGTCTTTCCTAAACAACGTGTAACCGGGTGGGCAAAAAGAAGCATCATCTACGCTGTAATAAAGCCACGTTTCAACAACAGCAATGAAGTAGTACTAGTGATCGCTGGATAAGTCAAATAAGTCAGACTGTTTGGCGGGTAATCCATGGGCGTTGAATACGACACCTCTCAATGATCTAACATCACCACTTCCTCGATTATTTCAATCACTATTATTGGCACATTTACGCTTGTGCTGTAGATCGGTGTGGCTATGTGATAGTCACACCGAACACTGTACCCATCATTATCCGGCATCGAGTTGGCACCAGACGATTTTGCAGTATTTTGGCTCCTCGCATTCTGTATGCCTGCTGCAGCTGAAGTAGCCCGATCATACTGGCTGCCGCTGTTATGGGCCCTATTGCTGTTGATGAACATGCGTGTGCCCTTGCGATACGCTACAACACCACGGTTGTTTAAGGATTCAACGGGCTTATTTGTCAGCTCAATTCTGCTACGGTACCGCATGGACGGGTTCTGTCAGGTGCGATGTATACGCGACGGTACAGTCGGCGCCATCTTTTTACATCGCTTTGCTTACTATTATCTCAGTGGTAGCCTGGATTTCCTTGAACCGAACAAGGATTTAGCGACACCGCTCGCACCTGATGCTCCCTCTGATCCTTCCTCTTGAGCTTTGGGTAATTTGCCCAACCGTCGTATAGAGTCGGGTATGTGAGCGACACCGAGTGCACACAAGACTATGCCAATTGTTGTACCGTCCGTATTAAAATCTGGAGAAATGCTGTTTTCAGGGACATTTCGAAACGCGAGATTGAGTTTTCGGTGATATACTTCATTGGGCTCATTTATAACATCAGTCAAGCTGCGACTGAGAGTGAGAACATCCTTTTTCAGTTTGACTAACCGGGTATTGACGTCCTTCTTGTCTGGCTCCATAGTGACATGCTGTATCTAGGCAACCAACTCGTTTACTTGGTCAACTGATCCCTTGATCTGGAGCTCGTCGGCGATAGCTTGGAATTTTGCTTCAAAGTTGGTTTCAAATGCGTTTAGGCGTTTCTCAATCTCCGCATCGGTATAGATAGCACGTTTGCAGGCGTCTAAACACTTAGGGCAAAGGTAAGGCTGTTGGTGAAGCGTTGTTGAGGTTTGGTACAAACTGTACTCTTCATCACTAATACCTAGGCATGCGATGCAGAACCATATGCTGCATCGATCGCACTCCGTAGCCGAGACAGATCCTTCTACTTCCTTGCTGTACAGGCCGCATGCGTTTTTTCCAGCGGATTCGCCATCACTAAAGTTCCGGTCAGGTATGTTCAATGACGTAGGCTGAGATAGGTTTCTCACCTTGCCAGCTTCTTTGGATGCTGGCGACTTTTTCGTCTCCGTTTTAGCTGATCTAGCTATCGTCGTCTTGCAGAGGTAGACGACGCTGTCTTACTGATTCTGCCAACACTGCTCGCCTCTATATTCACTCGCTTCAAGCGAGCAGACGTTCGCACCACTGTGCAGTAACATGTGTCAGGTGGAAGGTTTTCAAAGTAGCCGATCCGATCGTCGTCAGGGTTCGCAATCTTTCATTCGTGAGCAATCCATTATATATCAATATTAAATAATACATGACGAACAGTGCCGGCAATACCTTGTCGATTCCAATTCACTTCGTGCAGTTGAAAATTCGTTATAACACATGTAGCTAAGACATTAACAAAGCCAACGAATATGAGTTAATGACATCTTTGAGTGCCAAAAGCCAAAACTATTGCTAAAATAAGTCGAAAGTATAGGTAACAAATGAGAGAACATACCCTAGCTCAATCGAGCGACAGTGAAGACTCAAGACGGACCTGAAAACTAAATCTAACATGGGTTAGCTAATGAGATAAATTAGTGCTAATTTATGCAAAGCACAAAAAAAGAAAACGAGAAAACAACGAAGAAAAGAAAACGCAAGGGAGGGAGGGATATAATAAGGGATTTGGTGACCAAACCGTGATTTTTAGCAAATTTTGGAGTTTTGCGGCGGGTTTGGACCGGAAACCCCTTGGTAACCTGGTAAACAATTAACAATAGTAGATCAGCGCAAAATTATTAAAGCAAAGCTACTAGCTAATAGATCCACCGTTTTCATGATTTATAACATGGCATAAGGCAAATGCGTAATTTGCACCAGTTTCGAATAAAATACGCTGGTTTTTTACCAAATGCACTGACTTATAGAAAAGAACCATAACCCACTATGCTATTTTCTCCCAAAATAGGGTCACCCAGTTGTGCCCTGTGCTCTTTTTGGATATCCAATTTTATGTTTGCTTCGTCCAAACGAATTTCTGCTTCGCAGTTAATATGTTGCGAAGAGTATGCTTTGTGTTTCAACGACTAGTAGTTTTTGTGTTTCTGGGAAAACCCCCAAGTAACCCTGAGGGGCGTTACGTTATCACGTTAGAAAAAAGAACAGCTTTAAGCGGGGGTTCGGGGGGCGGCAGCCCCCCGACTTAGGCTTAGGCTTAGTGTATGTGTCATATAAGGACCTTAGCTTAAACTAAGACTAAGGCTTAGGCTTAGTATATCGAGAACGGCATGGCCTGCATTTTATTTACGCCCCTCAGGGTTACTTTGGCCCTTCGCATTATAATCTTGTGGCGCCTAGCATAGTCGCAACTCATCACATAACTAATGGCCCATGTCACCTTTATTGGCCATACGTTATAACGTTAGAAAAAAGAACAGCTTAGAAAGGGTGTTTCGGGGATCGGCAGCCATCGACTTAGGTTTGCTTAGTACATGGCTCATATAGGGAGCTTAGCTTAGGCTAAGACTAAGGCCTAGGTTTGTATATCGAGAGTGGCATAGCATGCATTTCACTTCCGCCCCTAAAGATTACATTGGGCCAACTAAGCATGGAGATTCTGTTTTCGGTTTTACTTTTCGTTTTGTTTCTTCAATTATGATTGAATTCCAACAATTTTTACGGTAGTTGAGACTTCGACTACCTTGGCATTTAGTATAATAGCACGGAAATGTGTCCCGCAGCCACCACGTACCGTCGAAAATAGCAGCTTTGTATTTACCATAAAGCTGGACTGAAATAGCAGTTGGCACTGTTTGCTTGGTATCTGCATACGACAGTTTCGACTTGGGTAGGTTAGCTGCATTGACATAACGTTGCCGGCAAATTACTGCTGTTAGGTCTAAAGAAACAATACTAAACTAAAAGAAAAAATGCTACTTATGTGCAGGTATCGCTTCATGAAAATTTAACCTGAAGGTTGTTGAAGTTAGTCCTAACAGTGTTGCCCTTAAGTTAAATTTACCCCATCTGTTAAGGCGTCGCTGTCACCCCTCCCCCTCTCCGGCCATGCAGGAGGTATCAAGTTTTAGCGGTTGCGAGCAAAATTTATCACGATACAAAAATTGATAATAAAGTAGAAGAAAAATGAGAAAAGTATCGGTTACCCACGTCCGGCGGCCGCACTGGCTTGCTAAGGACTTTTCCATCCGATCGGTCGTTTACATTTGGCCATAACCAGTTCATTTAATTTTTCAACGTTTGTCAATAAAAGTGGGAGAGCCAGGCCTTCATGAAGCACACCCTCCTTGCGACGCCCCTGTGTAATATATTTCATGGGTGTCAAATAGAGCTAAGGGTTTCGCTACCCCCAGTCAATTACACATACCTGAGGGCCCGCACAAACCCCCTTTGTCCGGGCGCGTGCAAAAGGTGTGATGACAATTTTACCAAATGCATGCAGTGATACAAAATGTAGCCAATTTTAGTAATCGTATGCAATTTCATCAATATTTACAAAAATTCAATCACGCAAGATCAATCTGCGTCATAGATGCTCATAATGGGATTGTCCTTCTGAGTCGTCGGACCCCATTGGCGCGCGACGCCACAACTCATGGCAGCTGCCACACACTCCCATGGCGGCACCCCTTTCGCCGACCATATAGGCGCCAATACAACCGCCGACCGACTAGCCGCTGGGAAGTGCGCGACTCACATTCCATCTTCGACCCCGGCTGTCCCCAGGGCCTCGGACATTGAACACTGTCGCCTTTATGGTACATATTTGCCAGTTGTTTCATTAGTTGTTGATGTCGTAGTAATGCAGATTTTACTTTGTTTTATTTAGTATGTAATACAATTATTATCATCACATATAAGCCCTATAACAGCACGTAAAATACATCATTTTGTAACGAGCATGACAGTATTGCTATTTGAAACTTCGGTTCCAGACAACCAACTTATTTCAATCGATATTATCTCACGCACCACTAGAGTTTCTTGTCATGATAGAAACACAAGGAATTGTCCTTGGAATTAACTTCTATAACAAATTTAATTCAATAGCATTCCCGAAACGTACGTTACGTTTTTGCCACGGTTTAATTAACCATGTCCTATGTGGCAGTAACTCAGGGATAAGAGGAAAGTTATTTGTAAGTATATCGCAAAGTTAACAGAACCACGCTCTGGTACATACATGCCGGCAGGGGGGGTGGGGGGGTCACCCCCCTGGGATGGCCGCGCCCCCCCCCCCCCCCGTGGGGGCCTCTACCCCCCCCCCTTCAGCGGGTTCGTTTTTACCACCGGAAACTGTTACCAGTAATTTCTGTTGTGAACGGCACTCTAATATTTAAATAGTCGCACGCTGGGCTGCGACAAGACCTGGCATACGACATTGAAACATGACATTACTAATTAGTTTGATATTCTCTGTTCAGCCAGACAAAGCATACGCCAGCAACCACTGATCTCGAGCAATGATTTCTCACGATCTATTGATCTTTATTGCTAAATCGGTACAAGTGAAAACCACACAAATGCACACGGCTAAATTAAATGGTTTTAAGACGAAGCCGTTTTAACAAACGAATGAATATGGTCGGTAACAGTTTTGTGAAACGTGGCTGCTGCAATCAAGGAATGTGGAAGGCTGGACAATTTCCTTTTTAGTAAACCACGTAACGATGAAAACAGACTTTTTTATATCCTCCATTTCCATCTCATATAGGGTTAATAATAGTATTAACGGCTGCGAGGACCAAAAAAACAAAAAAAAGGTCCTCACGAGATCGACCCCCCTAGACAAATTTGGCCGGCCAGGGGGGGTTACCCCCCCCCCGGGGATGGCCGCGACCCCCCCCCCGTGGGGGCCTCTACCCCCCTGGCATGACCGACCGTCGGCATGTATGCTCTGGTATAACGTGGCATGATTACACTATTTAGCTGACTTCGAGCGGTAGGAAAAGTACCATCGTGAAAGATACAGAATAGATAGAAAAGTCACAGTAAATACAGAAAAACGTCACCAGTCTCAACCTTGCTGTACCGTATATCGAGAGAAATGAGTGCATAAGCTTTGATTCGGCTTCACCAATTTGCATAAATAAATTAGCTACAGTTAAATAACTCAACCTGCATAACTCATGGAAAACGCACAACAACAAACGCAACACGGGTGTGGTTTACAAACACGTCCGAATCTAGAGCTCCCAAGTCGACGGATCTTTAGCATTTCTTACCACATGTTAACAGCCCAGGTGTTGAAAATTTCAAAAGGGCAGCAAATCAACGTTATATCACCGATTAGAGACCCGAGGAACGATGGAGTGTGATTCCGGCTATACATTGTCGGGAATCCATAATGAATAAAACATTGTATACATATTATGTTATTGCTGTCATCATCCTTCACCAATATACCGGGCAATTCTGAAGAAGATAGTGCGTCATTTAAGATAGGAAGTGTGCCCGGTCTCAAACAATTGCCTCAATCATCTACCGAGCCTATAGCGGACAAAAGTCAACCGTAGCGCCTGATATATCAGTTTTATCCGCTAGAGAACGTAAACTACACGCAAAAAATTCCGTACGTGTAAACAGTTACACATCAGCGCAAATGGAGTGCAGGATCCCGGTACACTAAATTTATTTTTCTAAAAAGACGATTCGTTATAGCTTCTGGTTACCAATAGTATGCACACATAGATTATACTGCTGTCTTTTATAACGAGTGTCAAATGTGGCTATTATTGTAAGGACACGACGCACTACAAATTATGTATAGGTTTATTGACGATATTCATATATATTCATGACCTGTTATAAAAGATTCCCCTAAGGTTTGGGAATGTTTTAGGTTTTAAAATTTCAGTTTAGTAAAGCGTGACACTTTTTACGACAAACGGGGCACAGTGTTTCGAGACGCTAATTTCAATTTTTAAACAGAGGTTTAAGGATTACAGGCTCTGGCTTAAAGCATTACTTAAGTGTAAATAACCATAAGCTTTAAGCTTTAAACAGGTGATAAATTAAATTGTCCGCTGTGACACCCTGTCATTGTCCATTGAGCGTCAACTGTGACACTAACGGATTATTGCCTATAGTCGCGCCTGGCTGTGGGACTATGGCTTGACACGCTGCACACACGCTATGAATTTAACAACATGTTAAAAGTTATCAATTCCCGGAAAATATGAAAATCGGGAATCTATGGGAAAAGTCGGTATTGTCGAGAAACGGAAAAATCTGGAAATTTTAGGAGGGAAAAGTCAGGAATTATCGGGGTGAGTCCAGAACTTTTGGGAAGGAATAGCCAGCAATTGTCGGGAAACTGTAAAATCGGGAATATTTTGAGAAGGAAAAGTCGGGAACTTTCAGGAAACGGCAAAATTAGGAATTTTTGGGTGGCAAGGTCAGGAATTGTCGGGAAACGGTAAAATCGAGAATTTATGGGGAGGAAGAAAAAGTCCGGAATTGTTTAGTACAACAGAGAATATTTGACAAGGAAAAATCTGGAATCGTCGGGAAACGGCGAAATTTGGAATATTTGGCAAGGAAAAGTCGGGAATTGTCAGGAAACGGAAAATCGGGAATTTTTGGGATGGCAAGGCCGGGAATTGTCGGGAAACGGGAAAATCGAGAATTTATGGGGAGGAAAAAAAATTCCGGAATTGTCAGTGAAATACACAATATTTGGCAAGGAAAACTCGGGAATTATCGGGAAACAGATGAATTGGCAATTTTTAGGAAGGACAAGTCGGGAATTATCAGCAACAAGAAATGAGGTAATTTTTAGGAAGGGCAAGTTGGGAATTGTTGAGAACCGGGAAAATCGGAAATCTGTCGGGAAACTGAAAAAGAACTAAAATTTTTTAGGAAGAATACGTCAGGTATTGTTAGGAAAATAGAAAATATTTGGAAAGGAATTATCGGGAAACGGGAAAATTGGGAATATTTGGAGGGAAAAGCCGGGAATTGTTGCGAAATAGAAAATCTGGAAAGTATGGGAAGGAAATGTCGGGTATTGTCGGGAAACGGAAAAAGAACTGCAATGTTTAGGAAAAATAAGTCGAGAATTGCAAGCAAAATCGGAAATTTTTGGAAGGCAAAGTCGAGAATTATCTGAAAACGGTAAAATCGGGAATTTATGAGAAGGAAGAAAGAGCCGGTAATCGTCGGTAAAATGGGGAACATTTGGGAAGGAAACGTAAGGAATCGTCGGGACACGGCGAAATCAGGAATGTGTCCGGAAAGGGAAAAAGCACTGGAATTTTTAGGATGAATGAGCCTGGAATTGTGGGAAAAATCGTAAATTTTTTGAAAGGCAAAGTGTGAAATTCTCGGGAAACGGCCAAGTCCGCAATTTATGGGAAGGAAGAAATGGTCGAGAATTGTTAGTAAAGTGGGGAACATTTGGGATGGAAAAGTCACGAATCGTCTTGAAACGCAAAATCTGGAAAATTTAGGAACAAAAAGTCGGGAATTGTCTTTAAAATAGGGCTAGTTGGAAAGGAAAAGTCAGAAGTTGTCGGGAAACAGTAAAATTTGGAATATTTGGGAAAGAAAAACCGGGAATTGTCGAGAAACGGGAAAATTGAGAATTTATAAAAAGGAAGAAAAAGTCGGGAACGGGGAGTGTTTGGGAAGGAAAAGTCAGAAAGAAACGGGAATGTATCTGAAGGCAATTCGGGTATTGCCAGGAAACTAAAAAAGAACTGGAATTTTTAGGAAGAATGAGTCGGGAATTGTCGGGAAAATAAGCAATTTTTGGTAAGGAATTATCGGGAATATTTGGGAAGGAAAGTCGAGAATTATCGGGAAACGAAAAATCGGGAATTTATGGTAAGGAAAAGTAGGAAATTCTCGGGAAACGTAAAATCGGGAATTTTTTGGAAGGAAAAGTCTCGATCTATTGGGGTAAGTCCGGAATTTTTGGGAAGGAATAGCCAGCAATTGTCGGGAAACGGCAAAATCGGGAATATTTTGGGAAGAAAAAGTTTGGAATTATCAGGAAACGGGAAAATCGGGAATTTTTGGGATGGAAAGGTCGGGAATTGTCGGGAATTAGTAAAATCGAGAATTTATGGGAAGGAAGAAAAAGTCCAGAATTGTCAGTAAGATAGGAAATATTTGGTAAGGAAAAATCAGAAATCGTCGGGAAACGGCGAAAACTGGAATATTTGGGAAGAAAAAATCTGGAATTGTCGGAAAACAGGTAAATCGGCAATTTTTAGAGAGAACAAGTCGGGAATTGTCGGCGACGAGAAAATCGAAAATTTTTGGGAAGGGTAAGCTATTGTTGAGAACCGGGAAAATCGGGAATCTGTCGAGAAACTGAAAAAGAAATAGGATTTTTAGGAAGAATACGTCAAGAATTGTCATGCAAATAAAGAATTTTTGGGAAGGAATTATCGGGAAACGGGAAAATCGGGAATATTTGGCAAGGAACAACCGGGAATTGTTGGGAAATAGAAAATCGGGAATGTATTGGTAGGAAATGTCGGGTATTGTCGGGAAACGGAAAAAGAACAGGAAAGTTTACGAAAAATAAGTCGGGAATTGCAAGAAAAATCGTGAATTTTTGGAAGGCAAAGTCGAGAATTATCGGAAAACGGTAAAATCGGGAATTTATAAAAAGGAAGAAAGAGTCGGTAATTGTCAGTAAAATAGGGAACATTTGGGAAGAAAACGTCAGGAATTGTCAGGAAACGGCAAAATCTGGAAAACTGGGGAAGGAAAAATCGGGAATTGACGAGAAAGGGTAAATTCAGGAATGTGTCCTGAAACGGAAAAAGCACTGGAATTTTTAGGATGAATGAGTAGGGAATTGTGGAAAAAATCGCAAATTCTTAGAAAGGCAAAGTAGGAAATTGTAGGAAAACGGCCACGTCGGGAATTTATGAGAAGGAAGAAATAGTCGAGAATTGTTAGTAAAATGGGGAACATTTGGGAAAGAAAACTCACGAACCGTCTGGGAAAAGCAAAATTTGGAATATTTTTAGGAAGCAAAAATCGGAAATTGTCAGCAAACAGGAAAATCGAGAATTTTTGGGAACGCGAAGTCGGAAATTGTCAGGAAACGGGAAAATCGAGAAGTTATGGGAAGGTAGAAAAAGTCAGGAATTGTGAGTAAAATCAAGACTATTTTAAAAAAGTCGGGTATTGTCGGAAAACGGAAAAATCTGGAAGTTTTTCTGCTTTTACCCCCTGGCTTTTCGGCCTCGGGGGGGGGGGGGGGGGGGGGGTCCGGACCTCAGTTGGATTACTGAAATTTTTAGGAAGAATAACAAGTCAGGAATTGTCGGGAAAACAGGACATTTTGGGTAGGAATTATCGGAAAAAGGAAAATCGTGAATTTTATGGCAAGGAAAAGTCAGAAATTGTCGAGAAACGGAAAAAGAACTGGAATTTTTCGGAAGAATAATTCGGAAATGTCGGGAAGTGGTAATATCAGAAATTTTCGGGGAGGAAAAGTCAAAAATTGTCGAGAAACCGAATTTCGGGAAATTTTAGATTGCCAGAGTCGGGAATTGTCGGGAAACGAGAAAATCTGGAATCTCTGGGGAGAAAAACTCGGGAATTGTCGTGAAATTGGAAAACGGAAATTTGCGGGACGAAATTTACCGAATTGTCGGAAGCGGGAAAATCGAGAATTGTTCGAAAGGAAAACTCGCGAATTTATCTCAAAATAGGAATATTGGGCATTTACTGGTAGAAAAAGTCGAAATTGTCAGGAAAATCTGGAATTTTTTGGGAAGAAAGAGTCGGGGATTTGGGGATTTTGGTTTTGGGTAGAAGAAAAGGGTGGGTGAGGTATATATTATAGGAAAAAGAGTAGGGAGGAGGAAAAAGTGTGTTTTGGTTGATTTGGGGATATTTAATTTAGGTTGGGGAAGAATGGGCATATTTAGGGGGATTTTATAAATAAGTAATAATAAGTTCTGCTTTAGTTAATTTATTTAAGTTAAGAAATTACATAGCTAGTTGTATAGTTATACATAATATATACATATATATACGTATATATTACGGGCATGGTATATATATATATGTATATATATATGTATATATATGTATATATATACGTATATATTATGGGCATGGTATATATTACGCTATATATACCATGCCCAGGACGACAGGAAATAGCACTGCGGCGTGTGGGCGGCCTTTATTGAAAAGAAAAAGAAAATTTTTATGTTGAAAAAGGCACCAGAACCAACAATATCTGTTATTTTGTTTTGATTTGTTTAGGGTAGGGGTTGGTAGGGGATTTCTCCTTATGTAGGTTCCTTGCACACTTTGACTACAATTATTGCACAGTCTGACACTCAATTGGCACAGTCTGACGTTCACTTTCACGATGCACTTCGGCCACTGACTTCAATAATCTCGACGATCCTATCTAGTACTTTAGTTCTTAGGTTAAGTTAAAGCTGCCGAGCATTTGACCTATTCCTTAACCCTAAGCTATCCACGCTATTGTTTAAGGATTACACTTGAGCGATAGTTATTAGGGCTTAACTTTATCTGTGACGTTGCTAGTGTTATGGTTTTAGCACAACACATTCCCGGACGGCGAGTGCACCATGCGATTATGTAATTACCTCAACCTAAGCCTTAGAGTTACACTAATAGTGCTAGTTATATTAAACAGGCCGACACCTGACGGCTGCCAGACCACGTTATTAAAACTGTACAGTAGGTGTCGACTACTATGCAGTTGAAGTTTGCTCAGCGTATGCCCCCTGACGGATGACGATACTGGTATTTGGGGAAAGTGTTCAACTTTTTGGTCGTCTGAACCAATCCCCTTACTCACCCGGTCTACTCAAGAATAATGCTCCCACGTCGACGACACCAGACGGCTGCCAGACGACGCAGTTACACTACTAATATTTACGAGACCCACCTGCACACTCGCCATGGTTACCGCTCACTCGACACAAAAGGGCCGAAATTTTTAAGGTATTACTAACTTAGTACATTTCTACTAACTAACGCTCCTGTTATAATTATGGCCACTTCTCACTTCGATTTAATTGGGAAATAATGTTACTAATTAAGATATTAAGCAGGTTTGCGCATTTGAATAAACCAGATGTCCAGTCGCAGAAAGCAAAGCCTCAAACAGTAGTCTAATAAAACACTACGTCCGCCTTTGCTAACAAGGAACTAATATGTCCGCCGCTTTTTAGCTATTAGCTAGGTAATCCATTACAAAATTATAATTACAAAATGAAAATATTCAAATGATAAGCCATTTGGAAAGACCGCCGTACTCCGCAAGCTCCAAACGTAGACTGATCTGTCACAATCAAAAACAACCTGAATTTAACATAGCTAGGATGAAAGGAAAATATGTAAATTAGAAAAAGAAAAAGGAAGAAGTATAAAAGTTTAGCATTTTATAAAACTTGAAATAAAGGGGGAAACATATAATAAAGGATTTAGTGACAAACGGGAACCCCTGGATAGCCAACGGGACCCCCGATATCCCCGGTTGTCGGTCCAGCACCTGCCACTGGTTTTTTCTTTACACCATCCGTAACCTTACCCGGTTTTAATTCTCAAACGAGATAGGGGAGTGCTTCTCAAGAGGCTAGCGGGGGCGTTTTGAGTGGTGAACCCATAAACACAACGGGCCGAAGCCCTTAACTTTGCCTCTTGAGTTCACTCCCTTAGCTGTTTTTTATCTCTGACGATTACCTTCTATTTTTTTCTTCTTTCATCACCATTTACCCCCTTCGTCCAGATTGCGTCTACCACGGACGCTCCATTTCCAATTCATCAATCTTCAATCAACCGTCTCTTATTACCTTCCCGATATATATATTGATTTAACGCCGTCCCGATTTGTTTCTTCTTTTGTTTACCGTCCCGATTTACTCTTCTTTCTTTGTGACCTGGTTCTTCGGACTTGCGGTCTGCCCCCAAAATTTTGAACTAAAAAGCCTGAAAATAATATATATATGGTTAGTTAATATAACAAACTAATATAACAAAGGCACAATGCAATTAATAACAAAACAATTATTAATCAAAAATTGAAATATATACTATTTTTGTTTGGCAGTTTTGGAGCATTCTTCTTTGGTCGGGACTAGGTTCAAATTGTTTTTGGCAGGAATTTTTATGGCAATATTATGGCTAATTATTATATCGTCTTTTTGGCTGGGTTGGGGTTCGTTGTAAAACACGGGAAAATTCCTGGAAAATGTTGGGAAGCGGCAAATTTGGGAAACGGGAAATTGTAAAATATATTTGGAAAAAGGGGAACTGGAAAATGTGAGAAACGGGAACTAATCTCAGTATCCCGCTTCCAAAATTTTTCATAAAGACGAGATGGAAAACGGGAAAATGCTGGAAATTGGAAACTTGGGAAATAGGAAACTGAAATGTGTGTGTCTGTTTATACAAGACATATACATAAAATATAATTTTCCCGCTGTAAACGGGAAATTCTTAAATGTGACATGGGCCACTATTACGAAGGCAAGCAGGGATAACTCATTCGGTAGGGCGCTATTGCGGATCCAAGAGCGGGAAATAATGGGTTGGAATCTGACCCATGCCCGATTTTTCAGTCGGCCGTTTTCCAAATCTTCGTCTTCAAGCTTCTATCGCTATGCCAAAGTAAAAAATACTGTAGTGGTTACTTTAGCAAAGCAGTTTTATTGCTCTTAAAACTACTGTAAATCTTTATTTTGCTTTATCTTGCGAGCGCACGGTTATCTCGGCATCGATCTCAAAGCTTTGTATAATAGTAACGAATGTTATAGACCTCGTCGCCTGAACTTCACAAGAACCGTTGGTTGTGCAGAATCGCATATAATATAATGGGTTGGCGTTGTGATAAAATCAGTAATTTGTTTGAGCGAAAAACAGTAGTAGTACCGATTATAGTACAGGTTTTATCTTAATATTTATGTATATATATCTTACCTACTTCTTATATATATATATATATATATATATATATATAAATAGTAAGATAAAAACCTGTACTATAATCGGTACTACCACTGTTTTTCGCTCAAACAAATTACTGATTTTATCACAACGCCAACCGATTATATTATATGCGATTCTGCACAACCAACGGTTCTTGTGAAGTTCAGGCGCCGAGGTCTATAACATTCGTTACTATTACACAAAGCTTTGAGATCGATGCCGACGCCGAGATAACCGTGCGCTCGCAAGATAATGCAAAATAAAGATTTACAGTAGTTTTAAGAGCAATAAAACTGCTTTGCTAAAGTAACCACTGCAGTATTTTTTACTTTGGCATAGCGATAGAAGCTTGAAGACGAAGAGTTGGAAAACGGCCGACTGAAAAATCGGGCATGGGTCAGATTCCAACCCATTATTTCCCGCTCTTGGATCCGCAATGGCGCCCTACCGAATGAGCTATCCCTGCTTGCCTTCGTAATAGTGGCCCATGTCACATTTAAGAATTTCCCGTTTACAGCGGGAAAATTATATTTTATGTATATGTCTTGTATAAACAGACGCACACATTTCAGTT